>MQRK01234257.1:7440-24773 GCA_001938485.1 Girardia tigrina
AGAATTCATTGACTCTCGTGAATCAGTGTTTTATACTAAAGGGTTAAATGTGTTACCATTGAAATGGCAACAGTGTGTTGACAACATGGGGGGATATTTTGATTACAAATAAAATGTTATTATTTAAAAAAAATCGATTTACATTTTACTTTAATTTTGACCCGTTTCATATCGAAAAACCTAATACATCGACCATCCTGAGATTCCTACATTATACATGGAGAGCTATACAAATATACAGTTAACATTTTCTGTAGACAAATGATACATCAAAGGAAAACAGACGAGAACAATAAATCAGAACATCATAAATTTGCACTTTGGTTATCATTAATTAATTTTTTATTTCTTATAATTATTTATTACCATTAATTAAGAAAAAACATAACATATCAATAGAGATTTATTTATTAATTTTTTCTCAAGAAATAAATCTAAATAATTATATTTATTGTTTTAATTTTTTATTAAATATAAAATAAACTTTTTTGTTAAATACATAGAGTATAAACATACACATCTGCACCGTTACCACAATATAACAGCTCTTGAAGAATACATCTAATACCAATATATCTAACTTTGCTGTTTCATTAATATTTAAAGGTTACCTAAAGAAATGAGTAATAAATGCTGTAAAAATCGCATTTATGAACGGTAATAATGTTAATCTTTTGTCATCTCTGTCGTTTAATCTAACATTTGTTTGATATTTTCCTCAAAGAGGGCAATAAGGAGCATCACAGTGACCCCCGTTATGAGACCCAGATTCTGAACACAAAAATGCATTATTCGACTTTCGCCGGGACGCACCTCAGCTGAATTAAGTTCAGGAAGCTGAATATATGACTTTATATATTTTTATCAGGAAGTTATTCTTAATATTAAGTATCATATTCATAATGTATAAATATCAAAAAATAGAAAACATTCACATTTTTCAAATTCTGTAAAATGTCATATTCTAAGTTTTGAAAACTTTAGCAGTTTTTTATCTCAAAAAAATTTTAAAACAGCTGTTTTTAAAAAGGTTCACCGTAGTAAATTACAAATTGCAGAAACGAGTTTTGATTTTCTCATGCAACTACAACAACCCTTTATGTAATACAAATGTTTTCTAAAAACAATGTTTCTTAAACACTCTTAGTTATTTAAAACAAATGCATAAAAATGCGAGAATTAATGATGAAATAATTGAATCATATTTAATGAATAAAAAATAAATTAATATGTAATTAAATGATAGTATTAACAACATCACAATTTGAATGCAAACATTTATTTACAACACAAACAGTTTCTTCACAACAATTCTCATTGGTCATCTTTCTTTGATTGATATAGTTTTTTGTTAATATATTAAAATCTAAAAAAAACAATGAATGGGAAAGTTTAATAATAAATTTTAATTTCTCAATTTTTATTGAATAAAAGTTATTATATAATTTTTTAAATAAACATTAATTTTTAAAATATGTTACATTTAATAAGTTAAAATCATTTCCTGAAAATATTATTAAAATTCATAATTATCAAACTTTAATAAATTAGTACTTAAAATTAATATCATTAAATTAATTTCATTAGATTCAAACAATCAATCAATAAACATATCAATCACATTTAAGTAGGAGAGTCACAAATCTAAACAGCATACAAACAACAAACTTACAACATTCCACATTATCCCTCACATCCCCCTCGATTTAAATGGCTTTAGCCATTCTACATTTCTTATTAATATTTTATCATTGTCGAGTTGCAATTCATAACTTTTTTCATGTCTCCGTCTTATTATCATGCAGGGCCAATATATCGGTCGTCTTCTTTTGATGCATTTTCTCTCTTTATCAATACCTGGTCTCCAACTCAATCTCCATAGTCAATTGTCTTAATTGTGTATACCAAAATTGTCATATTTTTCAAACCATTTGTAAAACAATATATGTCTTACTACTTTCCAAAAATATAAATTTGTCAAAATATAAATTGGCTCCATCTGATCCTTTTAATATGAATATAAATTCATAAAATCTTGGATAGGTGATGAAAGTTTGGCAAATGCTGCTCTGAGCCTTTTATCTAAATTCCACGATATTGGAATCAACTTTCTCATAAATGGGAATTAAATTCTATAAAAAAATAAATGTCTATACCATAATTTCTTTGAGATTGGGATCGGTGCCGAAAACTTCAAAAAACATTCGGCATTTTTCGATGAATTCTTTGAAATTATCTTCTCCATAGAACATTTTTGGAACCAAATTCTTCCCATAACTGAACCGTTGTTAGTTGTTATATAAATTTGTTAAAATAATTCGTTTCCAAAAATATATATTTGATAATTAAACCAATACGTCAAAATGCCAGAATTAATAATGAAATAATTGGAACCATAATGAATTAATTTAAAATAAATTAAAACATATTTGAATGATAACAAATTTGAATAATAATTGATTAATAATAATAATCTTCCTAAGAAATACATTGATGGTAAGAATCATGTTATTCAATCATTATAGAAGACCGAATTCCTTTGAAAAAGTTTTTCATACTTTATCTAAAGTATAATTTTATGGCTTATTTGATCAATAATTATACTTTTAATTAAATATATTACTCTAGGTTAATAATAAAAAAAGAGAAAAATACCTCATCTAATGCTACGAACAGAAAAAGAATGTGGTTCTTACATATTTTCTCAATTAAATAATTAAAAAATTTCCTGACTTTTATCATAAGATCGTAAATACATTGACTTTGATTGAGAAACCTTACAGAATTAAAGAAGAATGTGACAAAACTTTGTCGAGACTCTTTACCGTTAAAAGTCATTCTATGTTTGATGATTTTGGGGATTTATTTCGCAAAAGTACTATTTCCATAAATCTTTTTGTTAAAAAAATTTTCGAGTTCAATTTACACGCTGTAATTTAATTCAAATAAACTTTTTAACTATTTGAATATATACATTAGCATATATACATTGTATTTGAGGGATTTAATCAATCTTTAATATAACCCGTACCATATCGACCAAGGCGATGTAAATAAATGTGCCGGCAGTGATGGCGAATATCCAGTAACTCGCACTTTCGACACTCTGTAGAGCGATTCCGATCACCATCCCAATGAAACAAAGTATGGAGCTGACGATGTTATAAAATAAAGCTTCTTTGACCTTCATTCCAGTTTTTAGTAAAACAGCAAAGTCTCCTGATAAAGATAAAACAATCTAAAACCATTATTATCAACCTTTTTTTAACATAAATAATTCTTTTTCTTTTATAAATAATTTACACACACATAAATATATATATTATTTAAATTTTAAATTATTTTTTCAAACCTAGATCACTCATCTTTTCCCGATAAAGAAGGAACAATTTTATCACATGGAACAAATTTTCTTCAAGTTTATATCTAAAAGTAAAGTCATGGATTTTGAATGTAACCACCGGAATACCGATCAGTCATTGTGATGGCTGGGTTCAATGAGAATGTCTATCGAGGGGTTTGAGAGAATTTCGACATATTTTCGATACTGATTACATGGTATTTTGGTGGTCAAACAACTGTCCATTATCATAAATACAATTGCGTCATTTTAATATAGATAAATATTATTTATTTTTAAGTGAATATATAAATTATGTGTAAATTAACACCGTTCTTTCATTATGACAATAAATATTAATTCATTGTTGGAAAATAAGTTTTTATCGAGTTATGATTTTTATTTGTCTATAACATAGAAATATAGACTCTATATGTCAGATGTAACTAATTTTTTATATGTATTCATACAATAATTGTTCTTTACAATTGCACTTCATCGATTATTTTGTCAGTGGCCTAAGTCGATTAATACATTTGTTGAGTTATTTCAGGGTTCATATTTCAATGCATATAAGTATGCAAATTCTCTGTAAACTTATATGTCCATAATTATCATATCTACTGTGAATATAAGTAACCTGAAATGTTTGATTGAGAAATAACTTAAAGTTTTACATGTGACCAACGGAAACCGAAAATCATTGATTTCGGCCACTTTAACTTAGGCTCAAATAAAGGTCATGAATTTATTTATCAGGAAGAAAAATCAAAATTATTAAATATTCAATGTAATGTCAGAATATATTATTAAAAAAATATTTATTATTTATTATTGTAGTTTTTCAATTATAATAAGACTGAAAATAAATTTGGAAATTAATCTACTACTATTCAAAGCGGGGTTAACATGCATCAGACATTCAAAAAGAGATTATCAAGACGCGGTGAATTTGAGTAGTCAGTCTACGAATGAGTACAAACTGCATATCCAAATTTTGGTTGTAGTCAATATTATTCATTCGCAATATTATTCAATGGCTAAAATGTTATTATCAAAAATTTATATCCAAATCCAAAATTTATTACAACAATCCGAAATTTGGTAAAAAAAATGATAATAAAAATTTTGGATTCGGTAATAAATTTTGGATTTTGTAATATATTTTGGATAAAAAATATCTGACCATTATTCAATGGTAGGCAATAATGATGTTAAAGATTATAAGCTCACTGGAAGTAGATTAATCAACATGGATCAGAAGATTGACGAATTTCTGAAGTAAATCGTTATGCAACCACACGTTTAGTTGCCTTGCCGCTCTACATCAGCGTTACCATTTAGAAAAATCTACTGAAAATATTCGAACGCTTTTTTAATTTTTGGATTCTTTATGAATTGATTAAATGTAGCAAAGTAAAAATACTATAGACTTGAAACCATCTATGAGAGATGTACGAGAAGAATGAGTTCTTACATCGCCTAATAAGCGATTACGAAGTATGGTTATCTTTAGAGGACCCTAACAGTCAAACTCACAGATTGTGTTAGTGCAGGAAGTGCATTAGTTACTGATGTATGACGAACTTATGCGACAAAAAGCATTTGGATACTGTGTGTTGGAAAAGCAAGGAAATTGCTACCATCGAAATCCCTCCACGAGGTGAAAGAATCATTTAAATTCACAACAGCTGCCTCTTAGATAAGATAGTGTACACTGGAGGCTAAGAAGATATCTGGCATTTGATGGAAACATTTTCCTTCAATAAAATAATGTTCAACCCTATGTAGCTGAGGTTTAAATTTCTCATCACATCTTCCCTATTCCATTGACCTGACACCATCCGATTTTGTTTTATTTTTACCTTTAAAATCGGCTTTGAAGGGGAACATTTTCAACAATGTTGATGAAATGTTGCTGGATGTATAACTCTTGATCAATGTAAAAACCTATTAAATTTTTCACTAACTGCAAAAACAAAAATCGAGATATATTGCGAAAATGTATTGAAAGATTAAGTAACTATTTTAAATTCCATAGAGATGATGAAGAATAAATTTCTCGTATATTTATTCTCTTTATTAAGTCAACAAAAACTTAGTTTTCTACATTACTTATAATCTGTTTAAAAATAATTTCAAATAATTTACCCAGTTCATGCGGCAATTCATGGCAAAAGACAGCAACAGCTGTACTTATTCCTCCTGATATTTTTACTCCAAAGGCGGCTCCTGTAAGTTATAATTATTGCTAACGATATGCAAGTGCTATAGTTACCAATTGCTAAACCGTCACTGAAGTTGTGTAACCCATCTCCCAAGATAACCATCCACGCTACTGCAGCTATTGATGCAGGAACCTTAAGAGTTAAAGGACATTAAAAATCAAATTTTATCATTTTTGTTAATTGCATTTATTAACATTATTTGTTAACTCTTCCCGTACCATGCTGTGTAACGTATACACATTGCTTCTAATAACTTAAATATCTATGTTATTTATGATAATTCACAGTCAATGATCGATATTTTTCATGAATTTAGCAGATAAATTTCATTTATTATCATATATTGACTTTTACCATAAGCAATGTCAATAAATATTTTTATTTATATCGATTTTAAACCATTCGTTTCTGAATGAGTAGCAACTACACAGCACGGTAACACGCGTATTTTTAGCTCGGTAAGGGAAATTTTAAATAAACTTTCCATAAGCGATTCTCCATCACAAACCATAGTCAACTTCATTCTCATAATGTTAATAGTTATATTAGATAATGAAGTAAAAAACTAAGAATATTATATATTTTAATTTATCTAAATAAATAAATCACTTCTTATTCCTATTCTTGCATCTTCACAACATTTAAATTGGAGAGATAAATCGTGGGCAACATAAATTAAGGTTAAGTTCCCCTTTGAAAGTCACTTAACTTATCTTTGATGTCTTTAAAATATGTTATACAGTAATGGGATGAAATCTCTTCCTACTTGAATATTATTTGAAGTGCTTCCATTGATCTAAGACACTAACGGTTATTAATCTGATAAAAGGTTTAATGTTTAGTGATAAAATAATCAATATTACAATAATAATTAAACAAATATTACACCTCATGTGAATGTCCATGACCATGTCCACCTTTTTTCTCTTCAGTTTGAACTGGGGATTCATCAACTGACAATTTTTTTTCTTCCTCGTTAGAAACAATCGTTACGTGAGGAGTAGTATTTTGTGTTTTATTTTCTTCTTCTTTGGGCTGTGCTACATAACCAACAGACGGAACGACTAGTTGAATTTCTCCACTTCCGTGATCTTCTGTTTCATCTTCGTTAGCAACATTGCACACAGTCGTTCCTGGAACTGTCAGAAAACCTCCGGTCCCAGTTAGAGATTTTCTATTTGTTAAAACCTGATCTTCATCTGCATCAAGTTCCGAAAATCGAATTAAATTGTCAATTGATTTCATAGCTAAATATAATAATTTAAAAACTACAGCCTTCAAAAATACTTTTACCTCTGCTACTCAATCCAATAGTTAATATACCATCGTCTTCATCCTCTCCTTGGACAGCCTTTGAAAGTCGTCTGAACATTGCTGAATCTCTTGAATTAGGTAAATGAGATCCTCTTCTGTTTGCAGGATTATTTGTACTTATTTGCATGGCACTTAATCTTCTTAATTCAGATCTACGTGGATCTTGAAGTTGTCTCTGTTTCTCTTCCTATTTTTAATCATCATAAAAAGTTAATAAAAAATACCTATCATAAATGTTATTAAGTAAATTATATTAACACTAAATTCTAAGAAAGATAAAATTGATTTTAAATTACATTATTGGGATCAAATATTTAAGATATAATATTAAATTATACACCGCCCTCGCAAAAGTATCTGAGGGCGGTATTATTATAAGGTATAGAACATTTCAAATTGTTTTAATCTATACAGATTCAAATAATAATGATTTACCGTGTTTCCTCATTAATATTTAGTTTTACTAATTTATGGAGCTCATTTTTTAAGATTATGGGTCGTAAACTAGCTGAAACTCAACATGATATTATAATTGTCTGATATTTAAGTGGAAAGTCTCATAGACAAATAGTCGTCTTATCTGGACAACTCGAAACTATTACAGCAGACACAATACATTTGTTAAAAACTAGAGCAAATTGTTCTTCTCTGCTAAAAAGTGTCCGCCCTTCCCTTATTTCCAGCAGATGGTAACATAATTTAAAGAACCTAGTGAAAAAAGAGAAATACTTCCCTCGTCCAAAACATTTCCATACACACCACACCTTCAGTCTCCAAATGGATCATAAGGATATGTCTGATTAAAGACGTTATTATGAATAAGCTGGCAAGAAAAACCATATGTTATCAAGACAAGACGGTGATTATCATGGTGCACAGAGCGAAAGTTGTAGACTCAGCAACAGTAAGCTAACATTGTTTGGTCTGACAAGTTACGATTGATGTTGTTCAAATCAGTTGGTCGAGTGTACGTTTGGCAGCAAAAAGAAGAGCTGTATCACGCTGACTACCAGGTTTGTTTAGATCACAATTATTTTAATAAGCATCAGTATACAGAATAAGTTTTATGAAGTTTTTATTCAGGTTGCCACTGTAAATCGGTGATGGCGTGGGGTCGCTTTTCCTGAGAGGCACTTTATTATCTGCTTTTGTGTTCCAAACGAGTAAATTTCAAGGAATATGTCAAAATTTTGGAAAATGATTTCATTTCCTCTTAGTGGGAGGTGAGATCAACGATATATTAACAATACAGTGTGATACAGTTTATGATTAGAGGAATTCTTGTAATATCGTGGGTACCTCGAAGTCCTACCCTAAAGATAAAAGAGAATATATGGGATAAGTTAGAGAAACGAGTAAGAAGGAAACGTCCTCTCTTTACGACACTCGTTACCCCGAGTCAATATTTTCATGAAAAGCGGACCCCAATCTCAATGGAATTTATGCATTATATTGTGTAGGAGAAAGTTTCTTTAAGATTATAAAGTCTCAAGGATATTTAACAAAATACTGATGTGCTGTACTCTTATTATCGAATTCAAGAAATAAATTTTTATTTCATCGTTCGCCTTTCTATTACTTCATATAAAATAGTTATTCAACGTCAATACTCTAAAAACGTGTGGCTGAATAGTTTTGCTAGGGCGGTGTATAATTAACAAATATTACTAATAATTGGGTTTGTGTCAAATGACGGAATCTCAAAAGATCGAAATTTATTAATACAATTTTTATTATTCTAAAATACAATAAATTTAAAATAAGTTATTATGAGGAATATTTGAAATCTTATGTACGTCGCTGTATTTAGTATTTTCTTATTTTTAATTTTAAATTGAGATTTTTTTATTTAAAATTAGTTTTTTTCAATTAAAATTTAGATTTTAAATGCCTTAAAATTATAAAAAATAAAGAAAATGAGACATTCTCAATCTTAGATGAAAGAATCTCATTTTAAAATAAAAAATCTCGATTTAAAAAGAAAAAAACTCATTTGATTTATGAACATAATTTTGTAATAATTTCGGTCATTTGGGAATTCGGTCGTTCGGGAATTCGGTCATTTTGGAATTCGGTCTTTTCGGATTCGGTCGTTTGACCGGATCCCATAATTATTATAACCAGATCTATAGAAAATATTCTAGAAATGAAATACTTAGATATTTTATTTATTTATATATTTTTAAAAAAGATAGTTTGTAAGTCTTATCTCCTGACCGAGAATAATTGTTGACATTTCGCTACAGAATTTGATTAAAAAAGACTTTAATCATATTTTTCTCAAAAACGAGTTTTTTAGGAAATAACAATTTTTTGTTAACTATCTTTGAACTCTCTCTTAAATTGTTTTTGGTGTTTTTAAGATAAATTCATATTTTTTATGATATCAAAATAATTATGTCCTATTTTATCATGATCCTGCGTCGGTTTAGCTTGGATTCCGCACATTTAGTATGATAAAAATGTTAAATTTTTATGTTAAAATTTGACTTTCTCAATCCTTATTTTTGGTTATTTATGTTATTATAAGTCTCTTATAATTTGTTCTCATGCATAAACATAAAAGGTTTTGTATGTTTTGCAAATAATCCTAGTTTACATCCAACTAAAGAAGATGATTATTTTGTAGAAAAAAATAATTACTCCTTTCTGAAGTAGTATTTTCCTTAAAACCTTGATAAATGGAGAAAGCACACTTTCCATCAAAGCAGTTAATTTTGCATTTTCATAAATGCTTATCTTTGACTACCTACGAGAATGTTTGCTCCCCTAAATTATAATGTCATGGATTTAATAGGTCAGTAAACAGATTGAATGGTTAGTAAGATTATTTAATAAAAAATCAGTAAAACAATTTAATTATCAGTAAATAAATGGTATCATCAGTAAAAAATTAATTCTTAATTTTATTGATCAGTTTTTTAAATGAATAATCAGTTAAATAATAATATTAGTCAATTAATAAATTTTTTCTGTAGTGAAAATAAACTAATGTGATATGTAAACAATTTTTAAATAATTTAAATTTGTTTAAATAATTTTAAAAAATATATTACATTTTCAAAATGGCAACGTCACAATTGAATTTGTATAACAGCAATGCAGATCAAGACTTGGAAGCAGAAGAAAATGTTCAAGCATATCAACAACACAAAAAAAGGAAAACGAACAGTTGGATAAAAACAGCAACATTTGAAAGTGCGAGTGAAGCAGAGAGTTCTATTGAAAAGACATGGTTAAAATATTATCGCAATGTGACTGAGTATAGTAGAAGAGTATTTTACTGCTGTAGTCAAGCTAAACGCCGTGGACCCAAGTGTAGTGCCAGTTCGCATTTACCATATCATTCTGACAGTGATAAAGTAATAGTTTATAAAATAGACACATATCATGACTGTCCATATATTAATACACGTCTTGGTTTAAATGATGAAATTAAAAAGATAATTGGAAACCTTTTAATGGTGGCCTTAAAAACCAAAGCAAATTATTCGAGCTTTACAATCAAAAACAGTAAAAGTACCAACATCTGTTCAATTAAAAAATTTTCTCAGTCAAATGAAAAAGAAAAAATATGGTGAAAATATAATAAGTCTTGGTGAATTGGAACAATGGTGTATTGCAAACTCAAATTTTCCAGTAATAGAAGATCAACCATTTGTTGTATCTGATAAGATAATATATGGAGATGAGGATGTTGATATCAAAGACAACAATGAAACCATATTTCGTTTATTTATTTCAACGATAAGATTATTGACGACTGCATCTGATTTCAGTCACGTTCATGCTGACGCTACATACAAATTAATTTGGCAAGGGTTTCCAGTAATGATTGTGGGAACAACAGATATAAATAAGTGTTTTCATCCTTTTGGTTTAGCGATATGCACAAATGAAAAAACAAAAAAATTTGAATTTATATTCCAAGTATTCAAGATGGATTAAAAAAATTAATAAGCAATTATTCAAGCCTAGGGCATTAATTTATGATGCCTCAGGCGAAATAAAAACAGCATTTATCAATATATTTGGCAACAATGATATCATTATGTGTTAGGTACATATGAAAAGGAATGTGGTAAAGCGTATATATTAAATTGATGATAGAACTGTTCAAAGTAAAATGATGAATGATATTGAATCACTTCAAATTTTCAGTTCAAAGGAATTATTTTATATTGCTTCTTTGTTATTTATGAGAAAGTGGAACAATAACAAGCAAAAAAACCAATCTATTTTTGATTTTATTTTATATTTTGACAACAAATGACTGAAAAAGATAATGGTTGGTACGAAGGAATGCAGAATTATATACCAAGCACTAATAACGCACTTGAAGCTATAAATAAAGCAATCATAGATGATGGAACATATAGAGAAAGGCTTGTTTTATCTAGATGATCTGAATACGTTTATCAACAAAAGATGGACAAGCTTTAATCAATTTAAAGTCGTTCAATTTTGGTGTGTGATAATTCTTGGTACTGACTGACAAACACCTATCTGCAATTGTCCTGCATTTTTGAAAAACTTCTTATACAAACATATTGTAGGTGTGGTGTAGTTTTTAGAACTTTGCAAACCGCCATCGGCAGCAAAGAATGTACCAATTGGAGATAAAAGAAAGCGTGGTAGGCCAGTAAAAGCAAAAAGCTTTAATAATTCAATGAATATTTTTTTATTAACTAAATTGTTTTACTTACATTTAAATATAAGTTTACTGATTGTGGTTTACCAATTTACTGATATTATTTTTATAATTTACTGATCATTTATTCATTTATTACTGATCGTTTCTTTCTTTTTAATTACTGATATTTTTTAAAATTATTTACTGTCCAATTCAACCATTTTACTGACCAATTAATAATATCCTAATTATAATTGTAAGAATAAATAATTTGAGTGTCACCTCAAATTTCGTGTGAACTGTACTTATAATGACGTAGGTTACAACCAGTGGTTTTATGTTGGATCTATGTACAATCCACTTATTACGTACAGCATCAGCAATCGTTTTCACGTCCTAATAAAGTGGCAAGTCTTATGTCGGTACTTAGTTGGCGTTAGCTGGGGTACTGATTAGATAGACTCGGGTTTGGTAGCATTGTAATGTACCGGAATTCAGGATTCGAATTCATCATGGCTAACAAGGAACCAAAGAGTGTGATTTTGACTGTCGTATGTCATGATTCAACTATTAGGTGGTACTGACTGGATATGGTCAAAAAGTTATGGTGAACTGAAACTATTTTTTTTCAAGTGTGACCTCGTCTCACAAAAGAAATAAATCATGAATTACTTTTCAACTACCGGTTCTATTAATAAAAAGGTTAGAGTGTTAACTGGTACATGGATGGAATGACGCTTGTAAATATTTCGGAGTTTGGTGTTGAGATGCAATAGCAAACAACAAAAGACTGGTTTGAATGCTGGAATGATGCTCGAAACGATTATTTTTGCTTGAAATATGAATTATTTTTGTTCGTAAAATGACATTTGGCTGTTCACCTTGTACAAAGGTTGAACTCTATGTGAGGAATATTTTGAATGTTTGATTGTTACATGTTGATTTATAATTGTGTCTCTCCTACCCAGATGGATGAATAATATTTGAATTCTTATTATCTAAAAATATGTAATATTTAAATTAATTTTTAAATTAAAATAATGGTAAAATTTTTTATTCAATTTTTAATAAATAAATCCAATTAATATTTTAAATAATTAATAATAATTTTAATTTCAATCCAATAAGTTTTGAATAAATATTTTAATAAATTATTTATGTCTCCGTTTGCTAAAAATAATAAGAATTAATTCATTAATCAATTTAGTTTAGCATGCAATCGTACGAAAGCTTTGAGAAAGATGGTATTAAAGACAATCCAAATTGTTGTGTGAATAAAAATATGAAAAGCCAAATTGCTGTTCTTAATTCTCTAAGAATGACTGTTGTATGAATGACTAAAGGCTACAAAAAATAGTCCAAATAGGCGATATTTTATATATAAAATGATGAATGTAATAAGCTTTTGCTAAAACTGATTTTATATTCTCAAAAAATGATTAATTAAATGTTTTAACCAATTAAAATTCAGTTTATTATGAATAATATCGTATTTTCATAAACAATAAATCCCATCCTTATATAATTCAGAGAAGTAAAAAATTTTGATTTATTTAAATGATTAAGTCTTTAAATGATTATTTAATATTTTACAATAATTGATTTCTTTAAATATTATGAAATAAAACATCACCAAGTTTTTGTTAAAAGATGGAAATATTTGAAAAAAGGAAATTTTTAGGATATGAAAATTTTAAAATAAATATAAGTATTTATATAAGAAATAATTTTAATTTATTACGGTTTAAATTTTATAAAAAAAATAAAATTCCTAAAAATAAAAATTAATTAATTTTGTTTAAATATGTGTATTTACACCCAGCTTAAAAAAACGTGTGATAAAATAAATTTTAGTCTGACTGCGTAAAAATGTCTGATTCTCTTAATTCGGAAGGTATGCCAACAACATCTAACACTATCCCTTAAACATAAATTAGCAAATACTTCTTCAGCCCGCTTTTCTGCTCTATAGTCTGATATCATTGAAAGACATTTTTCTGCCAAGAAGAAGAAATATACTCCACCAAGAGCCACTAGACCTTTCATAACTGCTGTTATTTCTTCCCCTTCTTCTTCTCCTTCAGAAGGCTTGTGAGGCCCTAAAATCGCCTATACATTAGTATATCATGGTTAGTGATAATAAATAATTTATTTACATGTGGAATCAAATGCAAAAATGCATCTCCAGTCAATGAGCCAACGGCAAGAGCAACCAAATATTGAATTACTTTGTTAAAAAATACTTTCTGTACAATTGGCACAACAGCTACTCCCAAAAGACCAACCGCACTTATGATGAAAACTGAGATAGTAGACGCTAACCATACTGAAAATATTAAATTTTTGTTAATATTTAATTATTAACGTTAAACTTATCAAAAAAACAAATAAAAATCCTTGTTTTTTGACTTAAAATATTTTTTTAAAAAAATAATTAGTACACATGTTTTCGATTTATGTTATTTGTAATACTTAAAAATATTCTACCCTTAAACTAAACTTTTATATTCAACCTTGTTGGGTTCTTGATCAAGATTGTAATTCATTAACACCAAATTTTATTTTTTTATTCCATTAATTTTATAGATTAACATTCTAATATTTTATAAAATTTAATTTAAAATACAATATAAAATCAACATAATTTATTTTAACTAAATTAATAAAAATTTTTTTTACTACTTTTCAATTAATTTAATGTTATTATATTTTATTTGTAAAAATGTTTTAATTAATAAAAGATTTTAACGTTTTATTTATTATCAATATTTCAATTTAAAAAATATTTTATTACCTAAAATTATTTTAACGATTTATTCGTTTCATTTTTTTACTTGTTTTAATTATTTTAACAAAAGATATTTATCATTTTAAAGTTATTTTAGTGTTTTAGCTCAATTTTTTATTAAAAAATCCTTTAGTATCTATACAATTTAAATACAAAATTAATTGACAATATTTAAATTTATTATTATATTATTCGATTCATTAATTATAAAATTTTTAATGGCTGTTTTTATTTTTTACAAAAACTGTTTAAAATTAATTATTTATCAAATCATTGATTTGCAGAATTTCAACCTGACTTTAAGATTTAAAATTATCTTTTTTTAAATGACATTTCCAACAATAAAAATTTTATTAATTTATTTTACAGAATGATTTTTAAAATTAATCCAAAACATAATTATCCTTGGCTCTTTATTTCTTTTAAATAATTTATTTTAAAAATCAATTATTTCACAATTAATTTTAATTTAAGTTTTTATTAACAAATAAAATTCAATTATTTTGAAAATAACTTTAAAATAAATTAAAGATATTTTAAATTATAATTGTTTAGAAAAACTTTTAATTTTTGATATTTTCTTATTTTAAATATTATTTATACAAATTAATTATTTCAAAAATTTTAAGAGTGAACCTGCTCCTCATAAACTTAAATTTTCAAAAAAACAAACAAAAATTTTTCATTATTAGTCAATAATATTTTAATATTACGTTCTAATATAATATGTAAATTTATTTTTATTATTATTATATCAGAATTTTATTATTTTTTTAATTAATTTGTATTAATTAAAAATTAATTGATGAAGATGATGAGACCAAATATCGAAACATGTTCTCGGATCACATTGTCAGTGAAGGTAAAGAAATTTATTTAATTAAATCCACTTAATCGTCCTCGAAAAATTCCTACATCCAGAACCTGTTTTTCACTACCGTACCTTTTGATGATTTCATGAACGGTAGACTTACAAATCTGACCTTCAAATAACATTCCTTTTTGAGCAGAATGTTCTCAAATGTGTGGACAACCTTTCTCTCTTTCTCATTCATTCTAAGAGCTTTGATTGTACACTAAAATTTCTTACATTAGTTTTAATTACCTAAGGAAATATTGATGCTTATTATTTAAGTTTTTTAATAACTGACTTTATTTATATTAATTAAAATTAAGTTTTACATGAATATAAAATGTGTTGCGGCTTTGTTTTTTATTGTTTAAATCACGAAATGATTCAGGTTTAAAAGAATTTTGCTGAAGACGAATATGCCCTGCCTTAAAACGTTGACTTGTTAATAATTTAATATTGCAACAGGACGATGATCCTAAGCAGGTGAGATTATGTGATAGATTTCTTCAGGGATAAGGATACAAATATATTCTATTAGACACCTTAGTCACCAGATGTCAATACAAAAAGAGAAGTGAGAAAGATTGCAGAAAAATTTCTTAGCGAGATTTTTTTGGACAAATAAAAGTCCTTAACCATGCAATAGCCTCTTTTCCAGTATGCGTAAAAGGGTTGAAAAGAGGTTGAAGAATGGTACATATAGCCAAAGCTTTTTGTCAATAATTCTTGTTGTTTTGTCACAAAGAATATATATATATATATATATATATATATATATATATCGCTGGTAGACAACAAAATCTAAATAATTTGAATTGTAACTATACTGTTTACAAATATGGGTAGAATGATACTTTGTTATTTTATTTTATGCAGATTACAAATTAATCTCAATGGATTAATTCAACAAAAATAAAAATTATATCAACGAATGAATGAAACACGAAATATAACATAAACGTCAAATATAGTTGTAGTGACCACAATTTTTTACATATCCATCGTAAAAATTTTACGACACTAATAAAATTTTATCGTTGATAAAATTTATAAAAAAACTGAAACTAAAATCAAAATTATTAAATTTCAAATTTAATTAATTTTATCAATTGTAAATTTTTTTAATTATCCCTAATATGTAAAATTTTATTGGTGATAAAATTTATAAAAATCAAAACCTGGTAACTAAATAAAACAAAATAAAATGCGAAATAAAAAAGCGGAATGAATCGACAACAACAGAACAGATAAAAAAAAAGAAAAGAAAAAATGTCGGAACTCAATGTAATAAAAATTAATGAAAATATGTTGTTTAAATATGTGTGATTTAAAATAAAATTTTCTTATCGGCTTGCAAACGCGATATTTTCCCTGCTTTTTCTTTTATCGATTATTCTTTGCAGTAAATCCTACAATCGTATAGAAACCGTAAAAAAAGATGAGAAAAAATTCAACTGACGACGAAACACCTGGGAGACGATTGGCAACGAAAACCGCTCGTAAAGTCCCCCCATCGACCGACGGTGTCAAAACGCCGAATCGACGTCTTTCTGAAACTCTAGGGCAAGATGGCCTTAACTCTAACCCCATAGCACCCCAATGCCATCCGACACCGGAAATTTATCGTTATTGTCGAACCATTTCTCCTGAGTCAAATTTAAGGGTTACTGGTTGGTGATTGGACTCGTTGAGTTTCCATCGAGACGGCGCAGTGGCCCCACTACAATAGTATATAGTATATAGTATCACATATAAATCAGCAAAGATCAATCTGTCAACAAAACCTTTTTTGACCAAGCAAACTTATAACTGATGACTGATGAATGAATATTAATTAGTATACAATTATGTTTAATTTATCTAATATACAAGAATTGCCAGAAAAAAGGCTTTCTTTGGCTTTTCTTTTCTTGAGAATGATTACAACAATTTTCCACATTATTCATAATTGTTTCAATATTTTTTTGAGTCTATAATGTTCAAACACATATATTCGCTTATCTATATTATACTTTTCAATTAATTCAAATGGCAACCGGGTTAATAAAATAAAAACAGTTATTTTTTGAAACATTTATTTAACGAAATTTTTTATTGATCTTTTTCCATTGTTCTTATTAGCTTGCTTTCTATATATATATATATATATATATATATATATATATATATATATATAT
>MQRK01234257.1:35103-46839 GCA_001938485.1 Girardia tigrina
CATTTTTGTATTTATATACAGGTGAATTGATTATTAATTAGTGACCTGAAGATGACGGTAGATCCGTCGAAATATATTGTCGTAAAATATATTTTTAAATGGATGACTTTTGTTATTGATATATATATATATATTTATATGTCGGGAAATTGAGTGTATATAATTCTTATTAATGTTACGTTTGTTTAAATAATATGTAATGATTATTATTTCGCGGTAACTCCGCAGTTGTTAAAAAAAGATTCGAATAAAGATTAATCGATTGATCTCTCTGTTTTTCAAGTTTTTTTTCTTGATAAAATAGAAAAAGAAAAAAAATGATTCTTGAAGAGACGAAATCGCTGGCCATTGTCTATGCACCCGATCATCCCTTAATCACGAAAGTGTTCGAGATACTGCACCAGTAATCGGAAGAATGGAAATACAAGAAAAGATATGTTGACTTAAACACACGTTTTGAATCTCAAATCGATAATTTTGCAGTGCCCGGAAACGCAAACTCGCCGCGAATCTCTGCAGACAACTTGACAAGGAGAGTCTTTCATTTAATGAACCTTATCTTATAACCCCATTAACCTCGGGTTCACAACCACGAATTGGCCCTCTCTCGGGATCTGAAGTCGTCTTATTTGTCATTGATGTACATCATGAAATTCGCTCTCTTCACCACTTGTCCAGAGGAAAAGATGCCCAATATTACTGTGACTATTTTGCTCAATTCAACCATCTGCGAATTCCAACGGCCGTTTATTTAACTAACATTCTGTTACGCGATCCTCGGATGTTCAATTCTGCTCTTAAAAGGCATTCTTTGAATATCGATAGAAAAAATGAATTTCCAAAGGAATTCCAAACGATCTCGCTATCTATATCCGCTGGAGGTCGTGAGACGATTGGCAGAGATTCTCCGAACACATGTTCTTCGCGAGGTGACACTATTCGATCACGAACTCACACGATTGCCGCTGTTATTTGATAGTATTAACGTACATATGTAATATGTATATTTATGTTTAAATAATAATAATAATTTAAATTATAATCAGAATAATAATAATACTAATAAATATAATAATAATGTAATTGAACTCATTTCCTCCCCCTTGACGACTCGTAGGAGGTCAATAAATGATAAAAAATGCATCCATTGCGCTGCTGCCGCGACAATAATTATTCGATTTCGGGAGAAGTTTTAACAGTTTCAAATTTTCAATAAACTTTCAACTGTGGGTTGATGACTTGATAATAATAACTTATTATGAACGACTTTGAACAATTTGTAATTTTGACATGTGGAATATTTATTATGTTTACAACCTGATGTATATTATTTAGAATATATTGGAAAATAATAAAATTATTATCGAATTATTATTAGAACCGACATGATTATTATTACCAAAACGGGAAGCCTTGCTCCAAATAAAAACCTGTTCTATTCTTATTTCAGTCGACAGACTATAAAATTGGTATAATTTGTTAAAAGAATATTGAATATCTTTAACATTTTTTTTCAAAATATTAAAAAATTTAGAAAAAAAATATTTAGAACTAAAAATATTTAAAACTCTCCATTTATATTTCGATTTCATAATAAATAAAATTAAAACTATTTTTTTACCTTTCATAGAGCGATTTGGGTCAAACTTTGCATCTGTCTGGTTTTTATTCTGAATATATGTAATAAATAATATAATAATTTAATAAATATTATTATATTTTATGTATAAAATATAAAATTTATAGCTCTAGATATTGTGAGAAATATTTTGAATGGTGCTTATTGAATATTGTTTTAGGATTGTGTTCTTCAACCCAGATGGAAGATTGGTATTTTAGATATTTTAAAACATCGATTTATTTATTCAATTTTAACATTTAAATAACTTACTTTAAAATTAAATGATTATATCATAAATAATATATCTAAAATATTTTTTAAAATAATTAAAATTATTTTTTAATTTAAGTTATTTTATAAATTGTTTTTAAAATCTAATCGTAAAAAAATTGTAATTTAAATTTGTTTAAATAATTAAACGTTTAGAATTAGAATTAATTTTATCAATCTAGAATGATCAGTAGCTACGAAAATTTTATGGAGAATTGTCCGAGTAACAATTTTAAATTGTGATATCAATAAATGTATTGAAAAATCGATTAGTGTTCTTAATATTGGGATGTTCGGAAAGTCATTTCGTTTTTTTATTACTTGTTTTAAATGTATTTTTTATATTAATAATCAATAATAATCATTGACTATATTATTTATTTTAGCAGATGGTAATCAAGGTTAGATTTGGAAAATTTTGGAATAATTAAAAACATTTATATTTGATTTTGACCTATCAAAGATGGAAAGCAAGATTCAGTATTTACGGCATGTATTACTTTTCCGAAAAGGTAAAAATGCTGTACAAGCAAGAAGTAAATTATGCGAAATGTATGGAGAAGTTGTGTTGACAGAAAGCCAATTCCAAAACTGGTTTAAAAAATTTAGATCCGGAAATTTTGATGTTGAAGATTCTTCACGTTCTGGAAGGCCCATTGAGGCCGACAAAGACATAATAAAGGCATTAATTGATTCAAACCGGCGAATAACAACTCGCGAAATTGCCCTGACATTTCATTTATCTAATTCGACCGTCCATGATCATTTTAAGCGCCTAGGTTTCACATCAAAACTCGACACATGGATTCCTCATAATCTTACCGAACGAAATTTATGCTGTCGTTTAGACATTTGCGATATGCTTCTCAAACGTCAAGAAAATGATCCATTTTTGAAGCACATCGTCTCTGGAGATGAGAAATTGGTAGTCTACAATAATGTAAAACGCAAGAGATCTTGGAGTAAAAAAAGATCAACCTGCTCAAAGCCCTTCGAAAGCTGACATTCATCAAAACAAAGTGATGCTATCTGTTTGGTGAGATTTCAAAGGAATCGTATTTTATGAGCTTCTTCCGGACAAAACTACGATCAATTCGGACGTCTACTGTCATTAGCTGGACAAATTAAATGAATCTCTTAAACAAAAAAGGTCAGAATTGATCAATAGAAAAGGTGTAGTGTTTCACCAAGATAATGCCAGACCTCATACAAGTTTGGTAACTCGCCAAAAGCTTTTACAGCTTGGATGGAACATCATGCCTCACCCACCATATTCTCCAGACCTCGCACCTTCTGATTATCATTTGTTCCGATCTCTACACAATTATTCAGATGGTAACACTTTTGGATCAAATGAAGAGTTTAAAAATCATCTGGAAAAGTTTTTTAGCAGCAAAGAACAAATATTTCATGAACATGGAATCATGTCACTGCCAGCAAGATGGAAGAAGGTATTGGACCACAATGGTCAATATGTATTTCAATAAAATATTTATTCGTCATAAAAATTTGTCTTTTACTTAAATAGAAAAAAAGAAATGACTTTCCGAACAACCCAATAGTTATAATAAATTTTAGTTTTTTTATTTTAATATTTATTATCATTTTTTGCATGAGTGGTACATATCATCGAATATTATACTAATATTAAAATTAGAATACAAAAAATGATATTTTGGAGTTCCTTCTTAAATAATATTCTTCTTCTTAAAGATCATCTTCCTTCTTAAAGACCATCCTCCTACAGTAAGTAAAATAATATTTTTGTAATATTTTTTCATAATTAAGTTTGTTATGAAAGTATACGAAATTGCAATTCAGCAATGATGTTTGAAGGAATGAAGAATCTTTTTGTATATAAAACGAGGAAGCATTTTGAGAATAATAATTACTGAAAATAATAATTACATATAACTGTTTTTTACAAATGTTTATCGAATTGTTTATGTATAAAGTAAACAAAATATAAACCGAATTTGGATTATTTATTTTATATAATAAAATTAATCAAAACAAACTGATAATACCAAAAAAATAAATAAATAATATTCATCGATTTTCTTAATCTTTCATTTCTTTATTTCCTTTTTTCTTTCTATTCCTTATATTTCTGTATTTTTATTCGTGAAATTCGAAAAGAATCATATTGACGTAAAATGAATGAACACCATGAACTTTATTAAAGCATATACGCACATGCAAAACATATGTTAAATAGTAATGAAGTCACAGAAATTATAAAAGATTCTGGATGCGGGAGCGTCTTGCTACCATCGCACTCATTTGGGCCAGTAATTGACTGCCTAATTTCCTTTTTTCAATTTCAAGAACTTCTAAGAGAGAAGTAGCTTGATTTGATAGGGATCTTTTTAATGGCTGTCTATAGATTTGAAAAATTCTAGGTTTACAGGATTTTGGCCATCCTAACAATCAATGCATTCGTTTAATAGAGGAAAATTTATTTTACCTTTTGTACCTTTTTTTAATAAAGTTATAGTTTCAATGTCACTAATGACCAAAGACCATCTTGACCTTAGTCTATGGTATCGGTGTAGTGAGACGTTCTGCAATCGATTTAGAAATGATATTTGACTTTCCATTTGCGATTCTATCTGATATATAAATACAAAATTAGCTTATATGATCAAGAAAAACTAAAATTCGTTTTGCTAGAACAGTTTTTAAAATTTTTAATTCATTTGTGTAAATAACGAGATCATCTAAGTTATACAACTCATTACAATAGTCTGTTTTATTTATATTTTCATTCGTATCATAAGCCTATCTGCCTATAACATCAATGTTCTTCATTATCTATACTTAAAATACAGTAACATTAAATATTTAAATACAATCGTTTTGATAATTACGATAGAACATGGGAAGGTAAAACGATTTCTTCAATCTTCTTCGACTATGTTTCTTGAGGTCGACACTTGGGTAACCTTTTGTCAATGCAAGAATAAATCCTTTCTTATTTTATTCTTAACAATCGCAAAAGACATCAAGTTGTGCAGATCTGCTTCTTTTATGTAACCCAATTTCACAAGATGTTTAATTGCTCTTCAAATTACTGTAAAACTCAGAATGCTGCATACAGAATTATAAAATGTACCGAATGTTTAAAACAGGAGGCATGGAACAGCATGAACATCACTTAACTGTTACTCTGCTCACAAATCAGTTGTGGAATAATCTCTATGAAGATGGCTTTCTGCAGTGGAAGAACAATATGAATTAATGGAGTACATTTACATCGAACATTCGAATAAAAGAAGAACGTGTTGTTTTGGAAATTTTTTGATCAACATTAATTTTAGATATGATAATGTGTATTTTTGACCTAGCCGTTGGGCCGTGAATGCACCTAATTATACACAAGCCTTCGCCGCATCTCTCTATTTGTAGCCTCTTTTCTCAGACATTCCATACTCAATTCATTCCATTCTTCTAAATCGTCTGTCCATTATCTCTTTGATCTTCCTCTTGGTCTTTCTCCTTCCTTCAATCATAACATTTGCTAGTGCTTGTTTTCTAATTTGATGTCTTTAGGAAATCAGCTTCCTTCTCTTGATGGCTTCTTCTATTAATTCCGGTTTTTACCTAGTATTTCTGTCACTCTCCTCCAAACAAAGTCATTCGTCTTCTTTTCATTCCACGTGATCTTTAGCATTTTTCCTGTAGCATTTCATTTCGTACACTTTAACTCTATCGATGCTCTTCTGATTTATTGTCCAATTCTCGCATACATATGGTAGTGTTGTCAGGCAATAGCCTTAGTGATCTTTATTCCGCTCTAGAGATGGATTTCTTTGAGGTTAAACACTGTGCTAAACATAATCATTACGCTTGTTGAAATCAATCCGGCTTCTGATTTCATCTTCCGTTCCCCCGTTCCTGTGATAGGAGAGCCTACGTATTTGAAATTCTTAAATTGTTCCAGCTTCTCCCCTTCAATGTAGATCTCGTTGTTATGGTTTCCTTAAACCATTATTTTGCTTTTTTGTCTGTTGATTTCCATTCCAAATTTGTTTGACGCTTTGTGTAATCTATTCGTAAGTTCCTGAATCTCTGCTTTATCTTTGCCGATTAGGTCTATGTCGTCAGCAAATCTTAGGTTGGTTATTCTAGTTCCTCCGCGGCTTATTCCACCATCGCTTCCACAACAATTCTCTCAAGGAAAAGTTTGAACAGTGATTATTTTTTGTGTAATGACTGAAATATGTTTTTAGGACATTATTTTTTAAAGACAAATTTAAATTCTAATGTTTTGTTTATATTTTCCTGTACATTTGATGTAAAAAAGTATTAAATAAAAAAACGTTTAAAAGGTTATTTCATATTTGATAATCATACCAAGCATTGAAGTACAATATTTCTCTAAATCATAAAGACAGTATATTTCAAATTTTAAACATGGCTCACTTAATTGCTTTAAAAACGATATAAAAGTTGTGTCTGTCACTTCGAAGGTAAAATGTTTTATTGATAATCAAAATACATTCAATCGTTGTATTAGTAATTTAATGCATTATTCCCCTGACATGTATTCCACAATTCGAATTATTCTTATATCTCAACTACTAGATTCATTTAACAAAGTTAGATTCAGATATTAAGACTTCTAGTAAATGCCCTTAAAAAGTCTTTTAAATTCATTTTTCATCATTATTGTAATGTTTATATAAACCTGCATTGCAATATCCTTTTATTATATTGAAAATTTCAATATCTAGACTTAAGCGAAATCTTTTTTAAATCGATTGATTCGGTGAATCTATATCCCATTCTACAGTATTGACCAAAAGTCTTTATCCATTCCTTAAAATATGTGAAAAAATTAATTTTCATTAACTACTTTTATGTTTCTTCTCTTTTATCACATTACTGGCATTGTTTAAAATACCTTACAACTGTTTCTATCACATGTAAGTTAAAATTGTTAAGAAACATTAACATTTATTAATTTAATGCATTGTTAAATAGATCAAAATATGTTATATTTTTTGGTAATGAGTAGCTCTACATTAATTTCAATTGAAAAACGTGCCAGGTGCTTATCTTAAAAGAAGAAGGACATGCTGATAAAGCTATTGATGAATGCTTAGGCCTTCATTTCAAGTCTGTTTTTTTATATTCTCAAGAGACATGCTGAAACGGACTCTGTTCACGATCAACATCGTTCTGGCCGTCCTCAGAAATCGACTCCAAATCGACGAATCGTCCTCGCCATGAGTCTCAAATAAGGACATTCCTTCAGAATGTCATATGATGTGATTCATACGTTCACAACTGCTGCTCTTCTGATGAGTTTATCATCCTTTGGAATTTTATATTTGATGATGGAAGGGAAGAAAACGTTTGAATGAAGAATGAGTGAAAACTTTCGGAATTGAGAATAAGGAAATAAAGGAAATGTAAATGAATTTATTGAGATTAATTGACTGATGATTCAATTTTGAGGTAGAAGAGTTCACAGTGTTCAAACTGAGAGTATGTCGGTATCGCGCCATCAACTGCTAAAACTGTAATCTTCTCCGTGGGCCTTCTTAACGGAAAATAATTAAAATCGCGGAACACAGTCTGGATGGCGTCGGGAGCATGCGTGCGTATCTGGAGACGATTCGTGAGGATGGGGTTCACAATTCCATTTTTCAACTGATTGGTACCTGAAGGCCTATCTCCGGGCGGTTGTCACGGGATGCAATTACTTTAGGGAGCGGGGTAAAGTAGGGGGAACGCGAGGTGGCAATGATTTTTCTTTTCACAGTTCCCGAGAAAAATACTGATCACCGCGGCGGCGGAGCGTCCCAATGGTACTCTGCGATCAACCACTTTCATCTTTTTTCCAGTAAATTGATTTAAAATTTTTTTTTCAAAAATACGTTGAACATTGCTAGGGTTTTTGTCACTTGTTTTGATAATTTTAGCCCATATTTTACTTTGCATAATATAAGAGAGACCAAAAAATATCTTTTTCTAGTAGCTGAATCTTCAATAACAGACCACATCAAGCTGGTAGAATCTTTACAGATAAGAAGTGTGCAAATCATAGGGGCTATAATATTTCGTTGGAATAATTATTTTGAAGTCATGGAGCATGGTAGAACCATCAACGCTCACAGATACGTGAGATTTTTAGACAACATGAAGCGAATTCGGCGTCATAGAAATCTTACAATAATACACGACAACGCGATATCCTATACTGACAACATGATAGAGATCTTTTTTGGGCAGAATGTAATTATGTGTAGTCCGCAATCATTTTCCTCACCTGACATGAACATGATTGATCGCTATATGCATTCAGGAACATATAGTCTCAGAGGAGAGAGCGAACGTTTAATATCGTTCAACAAGTGAAAATGTTCTTTCTGAGTTCTTGTGTGAGCAAACCAATTACAAGTTAGGCTATGAGATAGTCGGCGAATATTTGGTAGTGGTGAATATTTGTAACAATTTGAACTCACTATCATTCATTTTTGTAAATTTATACGTTTAATATTGTAAAAATGTAACTTTTTCCCCTCTATACATACAAATCTTGATTCAAAAACTATAAGTATCCAAAGTATTCAAGAGAAACCTAAATAAACTTAACCTTTCATTTTAGTTTTTGAGCTATATTACTACACAGCCAAACGTGCCATATTAAAGTACTTAAATATCAAATAGTCAACTATTTTTCCATTCTTTTTATTAGCTTACTTTCTATGTATATAGGTATATATATATATATATATATATATATATATATATCCATGGAATTTAAAAACCTGTTTTTGAAGGCTTTTTACTCAATTAATTTTCTTCAAACTTTGTACACTAACTAATTTTCGATGACAATAAATGATTATGTGAAAATTTGATCGAAAAAACTTTTTAAGGTCCCAAAATGGGAAAAAACGGAAAATTCGGAGTTCCTGAACAATATTAATTAAAAAATATGTACTTTTAAATTATAAGTAGTTTATATTAATTTTTTATTGAGTTTTTTTTAATTAAAATTTTTAAATTTTAAAAACTTTGTTGACAAAGCAGAGTTCTGTGTGCATAAAGAATGGATATAAAAAATTTAATTTTTTGATTTACTAGTTTAACTTTTTTGGTTCAGAAACGCTCACTAACATATGTTATATCAGTTCAAAGCTTAAAATGATATTCATTTAATGTGTTTTAAAGATAACTTTAAAATTAAATCATGAAATGAAGGGTTAATTAAGTTATGTCCACAGCTTCATTTTTGTAAAATAAGAACATATATAATCCAAATTCACTTACAGAATGGAGTGTCCCTAAATCATACCAACGGAAAATAAAATCTTATTTTATTAATAATTTATTTTGTTACCATTTTTTACATACATATTTTAAAAGTAATCTTTATTTTATTAATTATTGACAAATGCAATTAATATGTTTCATAAAAATATTTTTAAATTTAAAAAAAATCAAAGTAAAATAATTAATTAAAAGTCCTTCAACTGATAAAACTAATGTTTTCCTTCGGGACGACACAATATCGGCTGCTAATCGCTAAAGAAATATACATTCAAATAAATATTTACATTGAATCCCATTCCCATCGAATGGCAACTGACAAAGTAAAAAAATAAGCTTTCTTTTTTATGAAATAAAATAAGACAAATAAGAATAAAAAACTAATAATAATCCTTCAAAAATTTTTGTATACAAATTCATAAATCTAATACTATGAATCAAAACTAATTTATAATTGAAAGGAAATAAACATTTTCAAGGCTTACTCCGGGGGGCTCCGCAGACCGGGCGAATCTCTGACGAATTAATGATGGAGAGCGGCGGTTGTCATTTGTGACATATATGACCAGAACGACAACCAATACAACCAACCCAGAAAGGCTACGAATGGTCCGAGTGGATTTGGTCATGTATTACCAGTTCGGTTAACTGAAATCAGCATTTAAAATAATCATCCTCATCATAACATCTAATATTTTTAGTTTGAAGATGCTGTCAATGACGCGCACCACATCAGCACTGTTAGATCAAATAATGATCCAAACGAACATTCAGATAAACATTCAACGACATACACAAATTATCATCATTATTGAGATAAATAATACAGAATCACTGATACATCGATGTCATATAATTATACTTAATTTTTCTATGAAAATTATTTCGCATTAATCAAAGCTTTAGTTTTAATATTTATTTGTTTTATTAAACCGAAATATTAATTAAACGATTTAAGTTTACTTGGAATAAAAGATTGCGTAATAAACTATTAATAATACGCTACGAGATATTTCAGTACGATTGATCTGGGTAATGCACATTATCAGAGTGCCGGCCGATTTGACATTTTTGAATATTTAATTTTTTAACATCTAAAATATATCTAATAAAAATGCATTCTACAAAATTTAAAGTTAAATTTAAATTTAAACTAAGTTAAAGTAAAAAGTGTTTTTAATTAAATTGTAATAAATAATTGAAGTTAAGTTTTTTAACAAAATCAAAAATTAATTATTAAAGCTAACTTTAAAATCAAGAATTAAGTTTAACGTAAAGTTTTAAAGTCCAGATTTAGTTATTTCACAAATAAATAAAATATTATTAATAAAAATATTAATCTCATAAATATTTAACAAGACTCAACATTGTATATATATATATATATATATATATATATATATATTCTATATTGATTTTTGTAAAAGTTGTCCATATGTTATTTTAAAATTTCTATTTTATATTTCCCAGGGCAACATTAGAATAAATATTATATATAAATCCAATTTTTTAATCATCGCGAACAAAAGGTTTATATAAGAAGACAAAAGAATGAATTTTTTAAAATTTTTATTCCCATTTAATTTCTACTTTTTGAAAGTTTTCTATAGTTCTATGATTTACAAATTAAAAATAGACAAATATTAATTTTTCTATTTAATTTTGCTAAAATTGAACAATAATTATCAAATAATAATAATTTAAAATAGAAAAAAATGAAATTGTTTAATGTTATTTATTATTTATTTTTCTAAAAATGTCTATTTTATTATTATTTATTTTTATTAATAGTTAATATTTTTCTTTGGAAATACTTTTCGTCATAATGTTAATTAATAAAAAATATCGTAATAAAAATAACAGAAATATTTGTTTCTTAATGCAATTTTGTGAATTACGGTGGAAGAAGATTTAGCAATAAACGATTTTGGTTAATAAAGAGTTAATGTAATTTTATTTAATTATTGTTCCGGGGTCCGTGGACGGGGCTAAGTCGAATACGATTGTACATGAGGAAAAACATAACAAATTTCCAAAATATTTGTAATGTAAATTGTCTTATATCTTAATAATTATCCCTACTAATTTACTAATTCGTATTTCGCCTATCCAAATGAATCGTGTTTTTATTCGAAGCTTTAATGGATTTTTTTAATGACAAAATAAAGTTGTGGGGATTTTTTTTTAAATTTTAGATCAAAAATAAAAAATATTTTATTTTGAAGAAATAAATTTTACAAAATTGTGGATTTTAATTGTTTTAAAGAAATATTTTTTTATTTATAAAAATTTATATATCATTATATTTTTGTTAGATTTAAAGGAAACCATTTTGCTTCTGTAACCTCTAATTTGATTTTTTAATTTTAAGTAAAATTTTTGTGAAATGAATCCAAAATTTATATTTAGTTTTTTTTTGATTTGCATTGCTCATGTCTCCTCTTAAAATATGACTTTCAGTCTCAGAGACACTCATTAATGATAGATTGTTAAACATAAACACACACACACACACACACACATATATATATATATATATATATATATATATATATATATAT
>MQRK01234262.1:401-11226 GCA_001938485.1 Girardia tigrina
GGGGGTCTGCCGGAGAAGGAACATTTTTCCCCTACTGTCGATGACGGTTTGAATGGATGAAGCGTTTGAAAAATAACGTTTATCGAATTCGATTTGTCGTTAAATCTTTCGCAGAATATTTTAATCATTTCAATATCAATTTTTGAATTGATTGATTAACATTTCGCTTTGTAAAAATTAATCTTAATGGAATAATTTTCTCTAAAAGTATTTTGCTTTCTATTTAAATCATTGTAAGTTTCATCCAAGACCGACATTCGCTGATCATACAGAAACACTGTGCCATTTATTTGATTATTTCTATTTAAATTTTGATCTAAAATCGATTTGAGTGTGATAATATCGACGAGAAGAATCGGCGCTACGAAAGTCGCATTATATAATGTTTTTGTAATTTTAATATTTGCGGTCTTTCTTAACATCGCGATTAGCATAATTCAGAATCCAGAAAAGAATTCATTTTTTAATCAATTCAGAACGATATTAAGTCACTTATCGAATTTATTTTTTATCAATCAAAAACACTATCGTATTTACAGGTATCTCAAATTAATATGTAAAAACAAAACTCAAGGTCATTCTTACAATTATCAAAAATATTACAATTAACATTTTTTTAACTGGATTTTTCCAGAATCGAACAATTTTTACAATTATAAAATTTTCCCTTTTAAAAAAACCAATTACAAAATTTTATAAATATATATATAATTTTTCTCCCATTAATTTTTAAATTTAAAAAAAAATTAAATATATATTTTCTTTATCAATTTGTAACACGTATCACACATAGACCATCAACTAGGCACAACCGGCAATATCAGTTTGTTATGGTTGGATTATCGATCTGCTATAATATGATAGGTATTTTATAATTATATTCAATAACGCCCCTAGTGAGCTAGCACTTTAATGAAAATAGGTAAAACTATGTTGCGCGAGGGATATGACTTTATTAAAATATTAAATTAACTTAAAAGCTAAAATTGAGATACAGAAAATTCTTTGACGAATCCTCTAAATAAATAAACTAAATTAATCAAATAATTCTCTCTCTAATTTTACGTTGCTTGATAAGATAAACAAAACTGAATAATTGTGTGAATTAAAAAAATATATTTTTAAACTAAACACAACAGATAAAAAAACTTTATCATAAAAGCACGCAAATCAGTGAAAGTTTAATATCAAGTAATTAAAAGTACTTATTAGGATCTTCCAAATCCCGTAATAATAACAATAATAAAAATAGTTGATCAGTCTAATATAATCAGTCAAACATTTGTTCAGAAATGAATCTTCGATATGACAACAACTAAGGTTTTCACTTTCTTTTCTTTCTTTAATTTATTGATTGGTCAGTAAATGGTAAAAAACAAAAATAATTTAAAATTCAAAAAGAAGCGTCTTCAAAACTGCAATACAATTGTTGAGATTATAAATAATAAAGTATTAAAAAACATTTTGTTTTAATTAATAGATATAATAAGAAGTTATTTATCTATTTACTATATTAAATATAAATTATATATAAATAACTGAATTAAAATTTAATAAAAAAATAAACAATATAGATAAAATAGAAAAATGTTTATCAAGAAAAGTATTTTATTTAAAAAAAAATAAATAAAAGAGAATTAGATTAAAACGAAGAGTATAAAAAGGAAAGAGTTTTTAAAAGAAGGACACACAAAAATCTTATTTTATTTTAAAAGGTCAAAGGGAATAAAGCACAAAAGATTATATATTTACTGATCGCCTTTAACAAACAGCAGATTGATTATTCAACCAGGAATATCAACCGATTAAATTTGCAATTAGCTGTTCAAACAGAATTGCAATTAACCATTCAAACAGAAAGGACCGTTGATTAAATTTATAATCGTTTTGATCAGTATAAAAGCAAGAAAGCTTATCTGAAGAAAGAAGGGAAAAATCAGAGAAATCAGAAACTTGGGAGTACTCTAATATTAGTATTAAAAGTACGAAGCAACTATATAATTATGTACTTTAGTAATTATATTTTTATATATCATAAAATAAATTGAGTAAGAGAATTCTCTTCTCATTTTATCCAAATTCTAAATTCATCATATAAGGTTAAGATTTTCTTTAAATTATTCTCGCTGTAAATATTGTTATAAAAAATAAATATTTTTATAAAGACCTCAGTTCCTTTACATTTCCTTTTTATATTTTGATAGATCACCTAGATACACCAAAACAATCATTAAATTGCAATGATAATTATGCATATCCCATAGGGATATTGATACTATTGATTTTTTTAATTTTAAATTTTTGTTTTTTCCAGATTATACATACATAGTTATTCATTTCCTTCTATATTTTTCTTTTTTCACCTCCCTTTAACTTTTGACATAAATTGATTTTTTTTACAACACAAAAAAATAAAATAAAAAAAATAAATAAAACTACCAAGTGAATAAATAAATCATATCATCATTCTTGCAAATAAAAGATATACACTACCCGTAACATTATACAATAAAAAATTTCCGACAAATCGAGATCATCCACAACAACAATATGATATGATATATCTATATGATATAGATATTACATATTCCGGATTTTTTTAAAGAACAAAAAGCAGAGCTTAACGGCTATCAAAATAAAATACAATTTTACTTTGAGTGAACTATCATATATTATATAAGAATGCACTTGACTTTTAGGATCACTGACTCAACACCGATAATCATAGATGAAAGGGAAAAGATATATAATAAAGAGATAAAAAGATAATAATAATAAATAAAACAATAATCATAGATGAAAAAGTAAAAAAAATACAACTATAATTATATATTGAGAAGAAATGCATTTAATAATCATTAAGTTCTCTGGTCTATGAAAATATTAGCGATGATATTTGGAAAGCGCAATATGAAAAAATAAATTCAAAGGATGTTTTTCACTCAAACATGTGTTTGGATTTCTCCAAAATTACAATCGAGTAATATATAATGTTCTTTTTGAATTCAGTCTTGTGAGAAAATTGGATGATAAAAATATTTTTTTTCGGTGGAACAGAAGGCACAATCGAATCGACATCATTGGAACTGCATATGAATCAATTGGAACTGAATACCGAATATTATGCCCAAATGGTTTATCGGTTGAATATGAAAGATAAACCAATATATGTTTATTTTCTGCAAAGAATCTCAACGGAATTCTCTTTGACTGGTCAAAAAATTTTCTCTTGGAATGCTGCTTATCTGGAGTATTTACCTCGATATGTTATTGTTGGATTCAAGAAACCAGAACCAAAATACGATACAAATAATTCAATATTTACCATGGATCCGAATGAATTCACAATTCAATTGAAACTAAATAATGCCTACTATCCGCTACAACCAATGATCAATAATCCCAATAATAATAATTATTATGATGCTGTATAATTCATATGTTCAAACCTGTCGAGTATTTCAAGACAAAGCTCCATTACTTTCTCTGAAAAATTGGAAAGATTTTTATTCGATAATCTGTTTTGGATGTAAATAATGTCACTGTGAATTTGATTATCAATAAATCACCAACATTTGAAGATAAAATGTTTTTTCTGATTCTCCAAGATGCAAAATTGAAAATAAGTATTCGTGGATCCCAAATAACCGTTATCGAACCATTTAAGGGAGGTAAAAGAAAATAAATCTATGTTTTATAGCATCGAGAGAATCGAGTTTTTTACAAATAAAAATTGTGAGAAGAAATGGCAACCGATAGTTTAAAAATACGAAAAATGATTGATACAAACAGTCCTGGACTGATTAAAGTAGGTGATAAGGAATATTATGTAAATAGAGATATAATTAAAAACATTAAAAAGTTAGAAGAAAAAGGTGGTATGATAGGAGATGAGTATTTTTCAAGCGGCATTTTACCACTGGCAGCACTAATTCCATTGATTGTTGGCGCTGTTAGTGGTTTGAGTGGTGCAGCTGCTGGAGTTACAAAAACAGTAAGTAATACAAGAAAAGCTCAACGAAATTGAGCGGAAACGGAGAAAATCCAGCTGGAAAAACAGAAAATAGCTCAAGAAATTGCAAAATCAGGAAAAAGCATTACAAGATTCTGCAGAAGATGAGGAAGAAGTAGGTCACGGATTTTATTTGGATGATTATTTAGTAAAATTAATTTAAAAATTTTTTCGAGAACAAATCAATAAATCGGAAATACCGAAAAAAATAAAAAAAATATTGTTAGATAGGAATAAAAAAATGAATGCGAAATTAAAATGTAAATTTTCAGATCGTGGATTATATTTAGAACCTTGGGACCCAAATAGTGGTAAATCAAATAGTATATGAAAAATAGAATGCCGAAAAAAGTTGAAGAATCAACCAATGATTTTTATAATCATATGCAATCGCTACCGGAACAATTACGGAAACAAAACAAGCACGAGAAAAATATAATAAGAAAGTAAAGTAAAAGAATGCATATTTTAAAATCCGAAGGTGAAGTAGGAAAAAGATATTCAAAATCACCCAAAACAGAAGAAAAAGAAAAAATCCAGGTGAAAAAAGAAGAGAAAATCAAAAGAAATCTTAATGCGAATAAAAGTGATAATAAAGAAAAATAGATTTCAGAAACCCCGAAGGTAATTATTTTTTTTATAAAATAATTAAAAAATGGCCAAACTGAATAGTCATCAAGAATATTTTAATTATTTACAATCAAGTTTAAGAAAAAAATAGCAGCAGTACAAGAGTATAATAAATAAGAGATGGAAGATCGAACTGGTACCGCAGATTTACAAGAAACAGCTGAACAAATGTTCTGCCCATTAATTTCTTCGATTCAAACTCCATTAATCACCAAAATACAAACTGTAGTGTTCACTACATTGAAAAAGACAGCTGTGTCTTGTGTCTGTTTTTTTACTATTTGTTTGTAGTTGTGTGTGTTTTCCATTTTATTGTGTTGTGTGATCTATGATTGTTGTTTTATTTTATTTTATTAAGAGGAAGACAGGGGTTCGGAAAAGAGAAAATCAAGTCCAAAAGAAAGGCAAAAACAGAACCATTTGAAATAAAAGAAAAAATGAAGCAGTCGCAATTTCCTCCCTTCCTGTTTAAAAGCATTTTTTGACAGCAATTTGATAAATATTAATAATAATATTTCAAAAAATTGACGATCAATTAAAAGATCGATTTAAAAACTATTATGATCATGGAATTATGCCAACAATATAGACAATAACAAAAAATCCAACAAACCAAAATACGCAGAATCCAATCAATCGCAAATCAAATACAAAAAAAGAAAGCGGATTTATTTAAATACTGAAGACATTCTCTTTTTTATTTGCAAGTTTTTTTTACCGTTTTAATTATATGTATTGCTTATTATTTTATTTATTTTGTTAAAATCCGTTTGTTTCATTATGTCACCAAGTTCATCAAATCATCTCCGGCATTTGGTTAGCTTGGTTGCATCGTAATATTTTGGTTTTAACACAAACATTGAAAAACAATCTGATAAAGAATGAAAATGATATTAAAAAATTTCTCGAGGTGGATATCAAAAATTATGATGATAAGAAATTCCAGAGTTTCTTTAAAGAGTTTGAGTAGTTATTTGAAAATAATCAGTGAGAGATTAATTCAATGATCCAAGAACTCGATCTCTTTCCTCAGGATAAAGAATTTATTACCGAACACCAATCCCAATGCAATAAATATTTAGAGGAATTACAGGATAAACTCAAAACCGAATTCGGATCACATCACTCAATCCCATATATGAAACTTTTTGAAAAAACGGATTATTATTGTGAGATATAATTAATAACTTAATAATAATTTGTAAATAAACTAAATTAAATTAAAAAATAATAATGGTTCAAGAATACTTTTAATAAAACTCTCTATTTAGAATTTAGATAAATTAAAATATGTCATTAAATATGACATATTTTAAGGTTGTTTAAATAATCAAAAATAATAGGCGAGAATTTAATTTTGGATTAAATAAATTTTAGAACAGTATTTTCGTTATTCCTCACAATTATGATAACTTTGGACGATCCAATTTTGTTTTAATTCCTTGATTCGGAACATATACTTCGCCTTTAGACGAGGCTTATCGGGGAAATAAATATTTAACGTTAAATCATTTAATATGCGTTCTAATAAATGATAGAAAGGAATTAAATTTTGTAAACCAGAATATTTCACACAAATTTTATATTGATTGTTAAGAGAACTCACACATTTGTCAGAACATTTATTATATTCACAATTTTTATCATCTTTATGATGATCAACAGTAAGGCTTTCACTAGATTCCATCAATCAATTTTTCAATATCTCTCATTATAATCTGAACTAACTTGAGAAAAATATTTTATTTAAAAATATTTACTTTAAATTTTATTGGCTGAAATAAAATATTTTTATAGTTATTTTTAAACATTACTTTGATTTTAATTATTTAAAAATTTACAAAAATAAAATCATTAAAATTATTTAAAAAGTACAATAATAAAAACTAAAAATTTGAATATTAAATGTAACTTTAAATAATTTAGTTTCAGATTATAAAAATTAAATATTGACAATCCATCTGGTTAGGAGAGGCACAATCCCAAATCAACATACAACATTTAAACATACAAAAACTACACAAAAACATCCACACACCAAATATTCCTCACATTGATGACGTTTTTAACAATTTATTAACTGGAAATTACGATATTATTTTAGAAACGAAATATTCCATTGAAAAAATATTTGTTGGATATAAGAAATATATTAATTTATTAAAAAGGGTCGGAATACAAAATATTAACGATAGATCCTACATAAAACATTGTTTGAAAATTATTGAAACAAGAAGAGAATCGAACGAAAAAGATCGAGAAAATCGAGTTTTTAAGAGACCCAAAAGAGATGGAGCAAAAATAGCGTAAACAAAAATCATTCAAAGAAATTAATATTCAAACAGATCCACTTCTAGAAGATATTGATTCAGACAAAATTCAAGAAGAATTAAAAAAATTGAAGTTGAAATTAAAAGTCAAAATGAGGAAGAAAGTAGTAAAAAGTGAAAAAGTAAGTATAAAAAAGATAAAGAAGTTCAATCAGATACTGAAAATGTTGGTTATGGTTTAACATCTTCTAAATTACCACAAGATCCAATCTCATTGCTTGCTTAACTGTATAAATATATTACTGCAAAGAAGGCCGGTCATGATGGCTAGGATTATAATATCAGGAATATAATAAAAAAATTAAAATCCCGAAAATTCATAACGAAAGAAAAATCACAAGAGATCTTGAAAAAAGTTTTTCAAACTAAAAAATGAGTGATGATGCAAGAGGATTTTTAACACCTTTTACTACTTCCGCTCGAGAGTCTGAAATCAAAGTCAATTTACCAGTTCAGCTGAATTTGGATAAAAAATTCAAATACGAAATATGATTATTGTGGTTTCCAACCTATAATACTGTCGCTAATATCACTGACGAAAACAATTCGTTTTATTTTATTTAAAAATGATCGTCTTTACCCGTTGAAATAAAAGGAGAAAGAAAAAATATAGTAAAAGTTAATATAAATTACGTATAAGTAAAATTAAACATGAAAAAGGGTCCCAAAGGTTTTAAAGATATTAATAAACATTAAGTTTAACAAATAATTTGATTAAGGTGGAAACTGATGAAAAGACGGTTATTTCCAAAATCGAAATCCAAATTAATTATTATATCGAATTTGAAAAGAAATCGATTATTTTTTCCATGGATGGATTTGATAAAATTTATCCGGATAAATATCCAAAACATAAATTGTTTACTGGAGTCCGAAGTTTTTATTTTATCAATCAAAACAATATTGTGATTACGGATTATAAGTCGAAATATACTTTTCAGATTACAGATATTAATATTTGTAATATTGATTGTAATATTGCTAATACGTTTCAATTGAGGAAAAAGGTAATATTAGAGTAGCAAATATTGAAAATTTGAAAAATACAAATATTATTTATTCTTTTCCGGTTTTTACCGTTCCAATTGGATACAAAATATCTGAGCGTCCGGCTTTCGTTACCTATTATCCTGTATATATTTATCAGATTAATGATTTCACGGTGAGAAACATAGATGATAAGGGAAGGTTACTGGACAGGAAACCGTGTCTCCACGATTTTTTAGAAAGAGAGGTGGACAGAAGACGGTAATAATCGCCTTTCATTTTATGAATTTCCTCTAGCGTCTCATCATCAATCTCCAAAGTCGTCACTGTTTCCCCTACATCACTCAAAATCATATTTAAATGTGAATCAAAAGCATTTAATTTGCCTCGTAATTCTCTATCGTTTTTTATTTTAACGTAAATTCACTCATTTAAGCTCAATCGAATCAGATCGAGTGGCTCATCGATTACGGAAATGTCAGAATTTAAAACGTCGCCAGAAATCGGATCCATTTAAATTTAGTTTATCAATTTATATTCTTTTTTTTTTAAACTCAAAAAAAAGAACGATTTGCCACTGAAAAATTCAAAACACTTTTATTTTTTAACGACACCTTTTTTTGTAACTTCTTTTAAAAATTGGAATTGATTTAATTGATTAATTCACAATTACAAAAAAAATATAACACACATACATAACAAAAAATACACACACACTTATCCAATTAATTTCGTTTAACATGTCATACACACAAACATGCAATCACATAACAAAGAAACATACTCACATACATACACTTACTGGCGAATAAAATTTCCATTAATGACAATCAAAACAAAGAAACAATGAGGCTCACAATTTGTTCGAATTACATTATGATTGCATATCACATTTTACATTGTATTGTGATTATAATTTTCAAATTGCAATCAGATCACACTGGCTCGAAATTTGCGATTACACAATTATTATTATAATTATTAATTTAATTATTTAATTATATATTTTTATCTACATACTGAGACTGGTAAAATAAATGTTCGGTCAAAATTGGCAATTCTCCGCTCCAGTTACTTAATTTCAATAATGAACGGATAAATATGTGTCTCAGATTACGCCAAAGTGTTTTGTAATTTTGGAACAAAGAAAAATCGGAATTGAAAATGACTTTACTTGAATTTTATAATTTAGGTGATTTTATGATGATGTTTAGAGTTGATACATCGACTAATTTCGATCTTACGGTATGGTCACTAAAATTGAAAATAGATCTTAAAGATTTTCATGTTCTAATGGCTAATGAAATGGATCAAGTAAACGATAAGAAATTAAATATAATCAACTATCAAGATTCCGATCAAAAAGGAAGTCATTGGGTAGCATTTTATCATGATAATCACAATAAGTTGGATTTCGATCCATTTGGAATAGAACTGTTAAAAGATTTCCAAAAGTGCATTTATAATACTGTTCAAGTACAACCTTTTGGAACACGATTATGTGGTTAATTATGTTTGTATTTTCTGTTTAAATTGTATCGGTGTGAATGTGATAATAAAATCATGAAATTTGATGATGTCATTGAAGATTGTTTATGGCCTGAAACTTTATTGTAATTACTCGCGAGGCTAAGGTTTTTATTTTTTAAAATAAATAGTATTAAAAAAAATAGATTTAAATAAAAAAATGGCCTTATATTATTATCCTGTGAATAAATTTGGAAACATTATACAAACTGGGATGAATCAGGAAAAAATCAATGAAGCTCTGGAAAATAATAACATGAAAATAATGAGAGTCAGATAATCGATATGTTAATGAGAATGGGGAGGATCGGGTAAAATCCCTGAATGTCCGTCAAAATATCATAATTCGAAATATTGATAAAGTTAATAAAAAATCTTAATTCACAAATAGACTTACTGAAGAAGGAAATTGTCTCGCAAAAGAAAGAAATAGAATCGTTAAAGAAAGATATAGAGTCGATAAAGAAAGATATAGACTCGTTAAAGAAAGATATAGAATTGATAAATAAAGATATGGAGTCGATGAAGAACAAAACTGATAAAGTGGATACATTTTCAAGTAATTTAGATTTTGAAAATAATAAAAGATTTACCCATATTTATGAAGATGGAAAAAAGAAAAAGAAGATATTCATGAAAGATTTAGATCTGTAACAAGGATGGTAATGCAAGAATTAAATACACAAAGAAGAATAAAAGATATTGTTAGAGATATGGTTACAGGGGTATTCAAAAAAAACAAGGAAAAAGTTACACAATATCATTCACTACTAGATTTAGGGTGGTATGCAGAAGAATTCCTAATTTATTAAAGTAAAGATTGGAAAAGAAAATGTACGTTAAAAACTCGGAGACAGTTGGCTTGATAATGAATTCGTTAATGAATAGGGAGATCAGATTGAGGATTTGGAGGTCAAGACTCTCACTGTCGATAATTTGATGTTTAAAGATCAAACTCTAATTCAACAGCCTCTAATTGAAGATATGGCTTTAAATTTTAATATTAATATTACTTATTCAGAAGAAGTTTATATTTTAGAGAAACGAAAAAGGATTATAGAAGATTGAATTAAAGCAATAGCGAAATTTACAAAAAGAACAAATTTTTATAACCCAGAAAAACATGCAAAAAGAAAAAAAGAAAGACTTTAAAAACTATAATATTGAAGATATATTAAAAATTTTGAGTATCAAACATTTAATTTATTTGAGATATTTATTAAATATATATATATATATTTCGAAAATATAATTTGATTAAAGCTTTTTTAATACAACTATTGGACATGTTTCGATTTTTAAAAAAATCATCATCAGCAATTTTCTATTGAATTGTTTG
>MQRK01234264.1:0-13113 GCA_001938485.1 Girardia tigrina
TAATTAATTATTTATTTTTTTATTAATTTAATTTAATAATTAATTTATTCTTTAAGATTAATTATTTATTTAATTACCTTATTTAATAAATTAATAATAATTAATTAAATTTATTTTAATTAATTAATTTAATTCATTGAATAAATAAATTAGTGAATCAATAAATCAATTATTACATAAATGAATAAAAAGTAAATAAAGTAAAGAATAAATTAATTATTGAATGAATAAATTATTTATTTTATTAAATAAATTATTAATGTTGATTTCACTGATTTAATTAAATTTCAATCAATTAATAATTAATTATTTCATTTTTTATTAATTAATTAACAATTTTATTCATCCATTCTAAACGAAATTATAATCTATACAGATTACATAATATATGGGGGCAGTATAACATTCGTTCCCTCACCAAATGATCTGCAGCTGCATAAAGTTAATTTACATTGGACGATGCCATTATAATTCTATTTTTAGGTGTAATTACATAAAGGATTTTAAACATTGGTAAAGTAGGTTCAACACAGTGACATAAATATTCACAACACAGCGAAAGACAGTATATATAACCCCATTGATTATCGCATCACAATCGATAGAAGACAATAAATTCGAAATTATTTATTTCCCAATAACACATCAATCTCAAACAACATCTCTCATCGCTCCATCATCCGACTTGCCATTTCAGAGCGTTGTCCTGGTTACCAAATTGTCTCTGACGCTCGTCCATCGTTCTCTCAGCGTCTCTCATTCGCTGCTCTTTCCTCTTCAATTCCTCAGGATTCTTGACGCCGCGCGACTCCATTTCTCTTTGTCGTTTCTCGGCAGCCTCTAGCTGCAATTTGCGCCGTGTTTCCTGATCGACTGGATCGATCTGGTGATAATCATCTTTCGGGCAACACGAATAACATAATCCCATTTCGAGTCGATTTATTGATCTTCAAATAACACAAAATCGATAGTAAAAATACTAATTCCAAGGAAATTTTGTTATTGCGAGTTGATTTCACTTTTTTCACCGAAAAAAAAACAAATTCAACTTGCTCGATTAATTTAAATTTGATTTCAAGTTCAATTTACAGTAAATATTAAAACAAAAATAACGACAATATTCGAGTTTTCAAATATAAATTTTAAATTAATTATATTGATAGATAATTAAAAACTTGCATGTACAATTATTTATAGTCAGTTTTGTAAAAGTTATTTGGAATTTTGAAAAAAAATTGTTTTTTATTACATAAAAAAGTTGAAAGGTAAGTTGTTTTTCTTGTGTACGCAAGACAAATGTTCGCATTAGATAAATGCACAAGACTTGCAAGACAAAATTTATGATCATAATATGTTTTAAACAACATAAAAATATTGTTCTTGATTCAATAATGAAAATTTATTATTCAAAATTTGATTGAGCTATTGTACGATAATTTAAATTCAATTTAGTTGTATATACAGAGAAAAATTTACATTTAAAACAACTATTTAACTGTATTGCATGAATAGTGCCACTTTGTATTCATTTTTGCCGGGTCGTTTTGTGAAATCGCTTTGTTGATTATTGGGGAAACGTATTAAATTATTTTTATGAACAATTATTTGTTTGAGTATTCTTTACATTTGAAAAAATATTTTGAATTTGAACTATTTGGAGTTAATTAAAACTAATTTTGGAGTTTTTAGAACAATTTAATGTAAATACATTTTGTAGTTATTGAATAAGTAATTCGAAATGATGGCGGTTATTCATCCGATAGAGGACGTATTAATGTTATTACCATTTGTGCTAAATTAATCTGGTCTAATTAATTTTATATGGAGCATTTAAAGCAAAATACTTAAGTTTTTCAAGCTTTAGGTAATGCTTACGGTTCGGTATCGATGTAAAGCGTACAGTAAACTGAAGAATATAAAATTATCCAATTTTTATGCAATCGTTAAATGCGATTCTAGAATACCTTCTATGGGTAAAATATTTCTTAAGTAGGTATCGTTTTGACTTTTTTTCTTAATATATAATTCTCATTTTGTGATATTTTATTATTGACAACGCCAAAAATAAATGTCTTTCATGTATTTGTATAAATTTTTTGAACTTAGATTACATAATTCATTGGGAGTATTCTCTACTAAATATCGTTCACAACCTCTGAACTATGAATCGTTTACTATTCCAATCACTGGCACATAAAAGACCATCTAAACTCAAAATGACCACAAAAGATTTTGCTGTTCATTCAGTGTTAGTGGTTCGTTCAATTCTAACACTTTTAGGATCTCACTGATATCTAAATAGGTTTTCTGTCTTTTTTAAGTGCCCAGAGTCTCTGCAACATTTAATGCATTTAAATATTTACATTTGCTTTTTGCAGCCTTTGTTCCAACTTGCTTTGTGATACATTGTACACACAGTGAATCTACTATTCGTGAAATTCCTTTTGCATTTGAATGTTAATATCTCTTCCTGAATAACATTTGGAAATTCAAAGGAAGATAAATCTTCCAAAGAAGTCTAAAATTATCGACTGACTGACTTACTTGCCACGTTTGCAAAGACCAGAGATTTGAGATCAGTACAAACGATAAATTTTCTCCCATTCAAATAGTTTATGTGCCAAAACTACTTTTCAAGTAGTACAATAGCCTTTTTAATAATCACTCAGAGTTCAAGATACATTAACAAGTACTTAATCCGAACCAGTGTTCCCGCCAGAACTTTTCTTTGGAGGAAACATAAAAACATGGGTGGACCACGATGTGCATGCACGTTCTTCTACTCTAAATCCGAGAGCATGCTGATGAGGAAAGAAGGTGATATTCTGGTAATTTATCATAATGTAAAAAATAAGGGTTTCAAATTGATCGAACCTCAAAATACGGCAATAAAACGTAACTTTTTATACGTGTTGCGTTCCCCTCTCTCATCTTGTGGATTCTCAGTCCCCAGTCACTTTCTGAGATAAACGACCGTTCTTAATTTACACATTTTGATTCTGTATTTACACTCTCAATGTATATGGCGAACGGAGGCATCTCCTCCATGCTTATCAATAAGTTTTATGCATTTCTATTTGTCCAGATTCTCTGTAAATTGAGAAAAACTGATAATTATACAAATTTATATTTTAAAGTAACGTTCGATGCTTACTCGTTAAAACAATAGAATAAATTAATTGTAAATATAGTATAGTATTATTAAAGTAATAATTAACTGCCCTTAAATTGTATTCTTATTATTCATGTAATATTTTTATATATTTTTAAATTATAAATTAAAAGAAATTAATTTCTAAAATAGTAAAATAATAGAAAATATTAAATATTGCATCAAATATATATTAAGAATACAATTTACGGACAATTAAATTTTACTTTAATAACAATCAAATATTGTAAACTACAGTCAAATTCGTGTATTAGCAATTCGTCTAATAGCAAAATTCACCTAATAGCAAGTTGTTACAAAGCACTACACAAATGAGTTTGCGGTTGACCCTAACCCCTTACTTAGTGTGGTATTAATTGTCATCACAACATGACTGCTAAACGTCCACGCAATGACCTCCAACTACAACAAAAGCATGACATGGTGAAACTTTTGCAAAGTGGATGGCAGCAAAAGCAAGTGGCAGACAAATTTGATGTGAATGAATCGACTGTCTCAAGATTGAATAAGCAGCAGGTGGAAATTGTGGCACACTTCGAGCAGGGAAAGTTGAACATGACAGTTATGTCTAACAAGCCATTTGGCCTAGAGAAGGTTGACACAGATCTTCTGGAGTGGTTAAGAACTGTGGCTGCCGGAAAACTGGGAATATCTGGAGCTGTACTCAAAGAGAAGGCACAAGATTTCGCGAGAAAACTGAAATTTCAGGACACTAAAGTCAAGAAGATCGACATGAATTGGATTAATCGCTTCAAAACACGCCATTCCATTGTTGTAAAAAACTTTATGGCGAAGCAGCGGCTGTTGGTAAAGGAAATGTGGTAGACTGGCGAATTAATCTTCCTTCAGCAATGTTGAGTCAATGGCCCTTGGTGACATTTTCAACGTTGATAAGATGGGATTATTCTGGTGTTTCTTACCAGATAGCACTCATGCCTTCAAAGGCGCAACATGCAGTAGAGGAAAGCGGTCAAAGGAGCGGAGAATAGTCCTATATGGTGCAAGCACATTAGGAGAAAAATTACCGTTACTTGTGATTGGAAAGTCCAAAATGCCATGCTGCTTCCTTAGAGAACATGTCCCAGTAATGTTTGAAGCAAACAGCCGTGTCTGGTTGACTTCAGAAATTTTATTTCAGTATGTTCGACGACTTGAACAACGCATGGCTACAAACAAGAGTAAGATTGCATTGATCCTCGATAATTGTCCTGCTCATCCGACAATCTAAGGGTGAATGAACATTACACTGTTCTTTGTACCTCCAGATACCACGTCGCATACGCAGCCCATGGATGCAAGGGTTATTCGCAACATAAACTACCACTACAAATTGGTGTTGGTTCGACGGATGACTGCAGCAATCGACAACCAGCAACCCTTCCAGATCAATCTTCTGCAATCAATACACATCCTCAAGGACTTCTTGGAAAGTTGATGGAGAGGACCATAAAAAACTGTTTCCACCACGATGGATTCAATGCCATTGGTGAAGAACCTGCAGCTGTGGAGCCTGGGAAGAACAACCCACAGACAACATCTTTGAGAGGATGGCAGCTCATTTTGAATTTGTGGATTACAGCAAGTATGTCAATGTGGATGCTGACCTTATCCCCTGGGACTCACCATCAGAGAAGGCAATTTTGACACTGGCAGGTGGAAGGGAAGGGCAGCCATGCAGCCAAGGGAAGAAATGCCACCATCTCGTATAGAAGCTCATTTTGCCTTGTAAACTCTCCAAAAATTTCTGGAAGCACAGGATAATGGCTTACCTGCTTTGCAAAGTCTGCGTACAGTGAAAGAATTGTTAACTCAACTTTTTTTACAAAGAAGTGATAAACTACCATTCCAGATTTTTTAAACAGTAAAATAAAATATATGATTGAATCCCGTATGAATGTTGGATTATTAAATGGTGTCTGTATTATTACAATTACATATTTTGGGATCTGTGTTACCCTCCTCCCCGTGGTGGATCCTGGGAAACTAGATGGGTTAAAGTCCGTCTCTAGGCGAATGTGGTAAAGAAACTTACAGGGCTAGCAATCTTGTCTGTGGATATGAAGAACGCTTTCAAAACCCAAACAAGGGGTCTGGAAGGACCCGAAGTCAGAGAATTTTTATCAGAAGTTGCAGGAGGAGATCGAGAAGGAGAAGAAATTCGCTAGAGAAAAGAAAATGGAACTACTAATTGGAGGAGACTTTAATTGTAGGTTGAAGAGCATCGAAGAGTGCAAATCGGTTGTAGGTATCTACGCACCTGGAGTTAAGACGTCGGAGAACGGAGAGCTGCTTACCGAGATGGCGATATCATGTGGACTGCGTGTTGAAAACACCTTTTATAGGAAACAACTTAGCCAGAGAACGAGCTGGACTCATCCTGCAACATCCAGGAGGTCATTACTTGATCTCTTTCTTATTGAAAGAAATCGAGCTAATAGGTACACGGATATCCGAAGCTACCCAGGCTTTGACTGTGGTTCCAACCACGATCTGGTAGTTATAACTGCCAGAATTTACAGTTTTGAAGAAAAATTTTGACACATCATGAGAGGATAGTCACTGAGGCATTATTAATAAAGCATTTAAAACCATGCTTAAATATTCAAAGTGAATTATCCAATCCTATTAAAATTTTTTAATATTAATTAAAAAAAGATTAATTGCGTAATGGTCAATGTGCCATATAAATGACTTGTAATTTGAAATTTACTTCTCAACTGATGATGCCGTAATGGCGAAACATGTTTTGAGAAATAAAAAACTTTTTAAATGGCGTTTGTTATTCATTTTCTTTACAAATAAATTGCCATTAAATCTAAATTATATATATATATATATATATATATATATATATACCTATATAGAAAGTAAGCTAATAAAAAGAATGGAACAAATTTAGGTCAACTAAATAAAGGTACCCTTTTGAATAAACGTACTATGTATGGGCTGCTACAACTAATAAGCGCACCGGTGCGCGTATTTCAATAAAATACAGTATGTCAAACATAATAAGATGTAACAATTAATTTTTATTACAAAAACAAAATTTACAAAAAGAAAATCTATTCATTTTTTAAACATCATCCAAATGTCACTGAAAATTTATTACAAATAAAAGATTGAATGAGACAAAAAATAAATGATTCGAATAACTGGTAGTGTAGAAAAACAACCCGTTTACTATTTATAAAAACATGGTCGAAATAGATTAATAAGAATTGATAAATATCAATTTCAATTTCCAAACACTGAACGGCCATAAATAAATATAAACTATTGTTGAATACAGCTAAATCGATTAGAGCTATGAGATCTGGTATGTGCGGAGCGAGAATTACCAGGTTCCTGCTTTGAATTTCCTGATCTTTTCCCTGTCGTTGAGTTTCGACTTCCAATTCGTCGTCTGGGCTGAACAAATCTCGGAACAACTGTTTTCGATGGAGATGTCAAATTCGTCGAGGTTAACTTCTTAGTAGTGACAGTGTGTGCATTTTCAATGAATGATAGACGATAGCTCCTGTTTCGCTTGCTGTTTGGCTGTCGAATTGACTGATTTTCGTTTTGATTATCGTTACAATTGCAACGTTCGTGGAAAGTGGGATCAATTTCTGCAATTAAATTTGGTGTGGAACTAGGAAGATTATTAGCCAGATAAGACTCCTGAGACATTAGTTTAGTTCCACCGGAAATGTCAGGAGGAAGATGCTTGCGCGCAAAGGGAGGCACACTATAGAGAAAGTCACTGGTAATGGAACCCTGTTTAAGATAAGAGATTTCAAATATCATTAAGAATTTATGACGAACTTAAAACTAATCTTTTAGTTTTTTTTAGATTTTACTATATAACAACATCATTCTATAGTTATAGTTTTCAAGTTTCTAATTTTTTTTCTTTATTTTTAAAAAATATTTTTAGCTTAGAGAATGATATTCCTCTTGTACCCGCTGGGAACACATATGATAATATTTTTTTTTATTTTTAATGAAATAAATTATTTTATCAATTAACATATTTTCAATACCTTTTTTAAATTTATATTTTTAAAAACTATTATTTTTGTTATCACTTATTATTAACGACTTCATTTGTTTTAGTAATTAAACATATTTTCAATACAATTACTAAATTTATATTTTAAATTTTTTATTATTTTCTAGTATAGAATTAATTAATTTTAAAAATTATCATTTTTATTAAGTTTATATTTTAAAAAAGTTATTATTAACGATTTAATGTTAAAGCGAATGTGTTTGGAGTCTCTCTGTTTTTTACAGGATTTGAAACAAACATCTCATTCGCCACAATTTAAATCTATAAAAGAATGTAACATATAACTACACTCTTCATTATTTGGAAATTTCTGCTGGAATTGTACTCTTTTTATGGGATACCGATATAATAAAGTTAATTTCAATATGCATGCCTTCCCTAATGAAGCTTGGCTTGAATCTCTCTTTGCTCTTACCCGTAAATTCAACATTTTTTAAAAGCATATTCAGTCTGAGTTCCATGTATTAAATTAAGATTTATACAAAAACAAATTTTCTATTGGATAAAGTTGAAATAAATATGTGGATACGTGGAGAGACAAAAATAGACTCTAAGGGTTGCTTTTGCTTTTGAATTAAATTATTGGTATTCGGAATTTAAATATGAATAAGTATTATATTGATATTATCATTATTTATATTCTTTATCATCTACCCTCAAAACAAATTCAAATTGACATTATCAGACAATCAAGATATCGTTGAATGACGATTTCTGAAAATTTTATAAAGTGATTTGCTTTGCTTGCGCTATATATATTTGATATGTAATTTAGAAATAATTAAAATAAAAAATATTAAATAAATAATTAAAGAAAAAAGAATTAAAATCAAAGAAAGTTAAATTAAAATTATATAATTAAATAGAATTTAAATAAAAAATGAGTTTTAAACAGTTATTAATTGTGATTATTATTTTGAATTGATTCATGTGACTCGTTTTTTTGTTCGAATTTCGAACGTTTTGTTGTTGTTGTTATCGACCAGAGCGAGTTTGTGTAAGTGTGAACCAGTACATGTATGCGAATCGATCGGCCAATATTGAGGAAGATTTACTATAAGACTTGTACTGATTGGCTATCCAATCAGAACGAATTTCTGACTTGATAAAGAAATTTTAAATTTCTCATTTGTTCAAATTTTTGTGTAAATTCTCGATTCTGATTATTAAAAAAATTGTCAGATTTACCAATTTAAATTTCATTCTCTGTTTACAAATAATGGAAGTTCATTTTCTCGATTCGATATTTTGATTTTATTGTTGCTCAAAATTCAAAGATCATTTATTGTTTCTAGAACATAAAACAAACATTTATTATGGGTTACTGAACTAATTTCAACAAAAGAACATGAAATCCCCTTAACCCTAACCCTTTGTTGAAATTAAATTTTCTGTTGAAATTATATCTGCACCCCATTTATTATTGCTCGAAATTGAAGGATCGTTAGTGTCTTGAACTTTTATCAATTAAATTAAAAAAAATTATTTGTATTTGTCTCGAAAGTTTTGCGGGTTGTTATGGAAAATAATTTTTTAAGAGCTTTTGTGTATTGTCGATTTTTTTATTTTAATTCGATTGAAATATCCATAATAAAGTTTTTATTTTTTGATGTTTCAAGTTGATCTCTTAAAAAATATAATTTGATCTTAAAAAAAAGATGAAAGAGAAATTAAATTCTCAATGGGCCCAGCACACTTAGACCGATCTCGCAGAGCGCTTCTGCTGCTACCGTCCGGTCTTCGGGCCAACTCAGCGATCAGGCGGAACACTTGGTTTCAAATCAGTTCATTTATAATTCATTCAACCGTTTTTTTACTTAGTAATACTTCAAACAAATAGGAGGGATGCGGAATTAATTTCACTTTGGAACTGTGAGGAATATTTGTACTTTAAAAAAAACAGGTTGAATTGGTTGTTTTTTGTGTACAAGTTTTTCAATCCAAGTTCACCTAATTTTCACACAACTGCCTGTTTGAAATGAAAATTGCAATCCTGATAATTTATTTCATTGAATTCTTCACGAAATGGAAGTATAAGTGATCTTTTAAAGTTACTTATAGCCATAAAAGAATTAAATTGAAGAATCAGATTTTTTATTTTTGCAATGACCAGTTGTAATGGTAATATTGGCGAGTCTTCATGAGAACACAAAACGTTGGTAACATTGAAAAAGAAGTACAACGATAGTTTATCCTTCATTGATTATTCGAGCTTTGAAATGAGTTTTCAGTAGCTCATTTGCCTCGCGAGCGTGAACGTACATAAATGCTGTTTCAGAAGTAATTGGGTTGCGGTGATGCTTCTTCAGCAGCATAAGAGATCCTTGATAAAACTTCATTAGGATGATTCCTGGAAATATTATCTAAAATATCCCTTGAGCTACACGAAGAAGCCTTTGTCTTGTTTTTAAGTTGGATTTCGAACTCCTCATCGGTTCATTCTGAGCTTCAGTGAAGTGATTATGTTCAGCGTTATCAATTATCGGCTCATTAGTATTTTTCATTATAGAGGCAGTAGATTTGCACGATGTATGCGGATTCACTTGACACATAAGGGTAATTCTTGAGAGGTTTGAGTTATTCTTGTAGTACAAGTGTTCCACAACTTTATATAGATTTTATCATTTTCGCAGGCCTTCGACAATTTCATATACTATAAAAATAGAGTAATTTTTTATTCAAGAACTTACTTTTATATTTTCTTGTAAAAATTTTTTAAATAAAAAAAAGTTAAATTACATACTAAATTATAAAAATTAATTAAAAATAATTCAGTAATTCATAAATAATTAATTATCAGTGATATTAGTCCAAAAACCAAATTGAAAATTATTAGAGAAATTAATTCCAAAGCAAAATTAATTCTTACGCGAAATTAATTCTGCCATCCAAACGGGAACTAAAAATTTTGAAAAATTAAACAAATATTTTTTGATCTGCTTGGCACTTTTAAAGTTGTTAATATATTTTCAAGGTAAATAATTTTTAATCTAAACATTAAGATTTTCTACGATTTCGCTATCTTTGAAATTTTTCCAATATATTACTTTTTATGGATTCACATATTTATTAGTAAAATTGCAAGGGAAATCCCTGACTTGTCCAATGGCCACACTTCCTATTTTCTTTGATAAAAAAGTACTTTACATTAAAACAATTAATTCACCAAAACATTTTCAAAAATAAAATATTTTATATACTTTGTCACATTAAATATTGTTTTATGTAATAAGAGATTGTAAAAAATAATTAACTTATAAACAATATTATATACCACTTTGAAAAGGAAATAATTTGATTAAGTAATAACAGATAAATCTAAACAAAATCTAAAACTATCATTCAAAATGGAAAACTGTTGCTTAAAAAATTATAATTTAGTTTAACAAATATGTTGTTGTGCAAAATCTCTTAGAGATATCGTTTGCATCGCAAGGTTATAGAATGAGTTTTTCTCCAGAAACTTAGAATAATAAAATTAACTTTCAAAAAATAAGAAGCCCTAAGGACCAAGAAATTTAATTTATTTTTTCCTGAAATATTTTCTTAATAATTTTTTATTAAGAGTTCATATTTAATATATATTTCATATTTAATATTCTTAACATATTATTCTACTGTGTTTTCTTATTATAACTTGGGAAAGAAATAGGGTCCGACTGATCTTAAAAAGAAGTTGATATTGTTTTTTCTGATCATTATAAATGTTATTGATACTGCGCTACTAATGATATTTTAAATGAGTATTTATAAATAGTATTAATAACCTGAATATATAAATAACCTACAAGTACTGCTCCAATACATGAATTTGTTAATTTTATCAAACCAAATGCACATAACAGATAATAATAGACTCTGAAGAGATAAATTTATACATAAATAAAATTTCTTCAATTAATTTTTTCATAAGATTAATTGTGACGAGCAAATTAATATTTGACGACATTGGATCGAATCTTAATACACATTTCAAAACCGTGAAGTGAGATAAAATAGACGCCCACCGATGACTGTTTTATATCAGTAACAAAAATTTATTTAATGTAATGAAGTTGAAACAATTGAATGTCTTTAAATTATCTAATTTCAACAAAATTTCAACAATAGAAAAATCAATAATTGATGACATTTGTAAGCGATACCCAGAGTAACAAAGATATTTGAACAAATGTATTTTAAAAATCAAATTATAATCACACAACAATACACTTATTGATGATTATGTTTGATGGACTGTCTACCTCTATGAACGTTTTTTTCTTTACAGTTCGACCAAAGAGACATTTTATTACCAATCATAGGAATATGTATCTATATAATAAAAAGAATAAAAGCATTGTGCTATACTAAAGTTGACAATCAGCCAATTTTATTTTTAACGAAGTACAGATCAATATTCATGATTGATAAAAGGGATATCGGAAAAATGTCATTAGCCAAACACAAAATAGAAAACACATAGAGAACCAATATTGGTAAAACTTTATCGACAAGCAAAACATTTAGTCAAATGACTGTAGTCAGACGACCTTATTCGAATCCACCTAGAACCTGACTTTCGCTACTATAGATATATGCATGATTCAACTTTAATCCGATAATTTCAGGAAAGCCGACAACGTGGAGACGTTAATTCAATAATTTTGCGAGGATTTCCAAATCTAAACAGAAGACCGCGGAAAGAGATTTGAAAGATAAATACAAAAAGCTCCATAATACCATAGTGGGCTAAAAAGATCGATTACGGAAAGCATTTGTTTGGACATTCTCACTATTCGAAGACTTAACAGAGGCGTGGTAGTACAGGATGAAGGACGATATAACGGAGACTTTCTATGAAAAACTGAGAGATTCACAAACATGATTTTTAACATAAAATGAGAGGCTTTCAAGGAAGCACCGTTGTGACGATATGGATATAAAAGAAAGTGTGGCTAAACAAGGTGAAAGGAATAGAGGAGATAAAAGAGAAGATAATAGCAATAAATGACATCAAAAATGTAACAGAAGAAATGAATGTAGTAAGAGACAAAGGGATCTTGGAGTTATCGAAATGAAGTGGCAGTGAATAGCAGTAGATACGGACAAAATCGAACAGAGTGAAATACCCAAACTATTAACGAATATAGGCACGGAATTGATTAAATGTCAAACTGGACAGAAAGAAGGTCACAAAAGTGAGGCGTGTAGACAACGAGAATCAATCAGGTGTTTTGGATGTAGAAAAGAAGGAGCCGTTGTAAAAAAAATATCTGAAAGGAAATCAGTAAGATGCTATAGTTGTGGTTAACTGGGACACGTAAGAAGAAAGTGTCCGAACATAGAATGTAAGATATTTCAAAATAGAGGTCACAAAGAAAGTGAATGTTATACAAGACTACATGGAAGAATAAGAGAACAAAGTACAGATAACAATAATTACCAGGAATGGGTGTTCGCATTATTCTGTATTGAAATTTTTTTAATTTGTATTTTGTTAATTACTTTATTTTTAACAAAAAATATTTTATAAAATTTTTTTATAATAACAAATTACCATGTAAACATTATTGTAGAATTATTTTTTTATGTCTCAATGTCACACAATCTACCAACCCTACTTATTATGAGCAGTTACTCTCGGTACCAAAGCACCAGAATCAACAAATTGCAGAAATATATATCCAGTTCAGTAAGATTGTTAAAATTTACTTCTATGCCGATTGTCTGACAGTGTTGGTTGTAAATGCAAGTTTAAACCTGTCAAAATTATTTAAAATTATCAATTAAATTATCAATTCAAATGTCACAAGTGCGAAGCCTTGTACATTGGAGAGACAAGTCGTCATCTCCGCACTAGAATTGCTGAACATACTCAATCGAGTAGAAATAGTTCGATATTGAGCCA
>MQRK01234264.1:20718-35414 GCA_001938485.1 Girardia tigrina
AGAACTAATTCTTTTTTGGGCATTTCCAGAATCAGTCTTCAAACATGGATAGATTTGCTCTACAGATGGAGCAATGAGGAATCAATTGTGACGATTCAACGGTCTTTGACTGTATCAACGCCCACCCTTATTAAAATATTCAAAACCATAAGAAAATGCACTTTTAAATATTTTGAAGCTAATCCTGTAAGACTGGGGGGCGAAAATGTAATCTGTCAAATCGATGAAAGTCTTTTTTGCCACAAACAAAAATATCATCGTGACAGAGTTGCTAACCATCAGGTATGGGTATTTGGTATCGTAGATACATCTTTTATTCCGGCGAGAGGCATAATGCGAGTGGTTTCAAACAGATGTGCGGCTATTTTGAGACCCATTATCTGTGAAGTAATATTGCCGGGTACAACTATTCACAGTGATGAATGGAGAGCATATTCCAATTTAAATACTCTAGGATATTATCATGGTACAGTTAATCATTCGATTAATTTTGTAGATCCTAGAACCGGGATTCACACACAAAATGTTGAATCTTATTGGAATAAAAACAAAACACGGTGCAAGAAAATGAAAGGAGTCAAAAAAGAATTTTTGCAGGATTACCTTAATGAGTTTATGTGGCGAGACAACATTTCTGGAGATTCTTTTGAAAAATTGATGAATTTATTGAAAAATTATTTTAATGATTAATAAATTTCATAATTTTGTATTGTGTTTTTATTGTATTATTACACGGGGCATATTATTTAGTTGTGTAATTTTAAGGACATATTTTTTAGTTGTGTAATTTTAGGGGCGTACTTTTTAGTTGTGTAATTTTAGGGGCGTACTTTTCAGTTGTGTAATTTTAGGGGCGTACTTTTAACATGATCCGAATCATTTATTTAATAAAATGATAATGGTTTTAGTCCTTTAATATACAACCAGCAACTTTAGCCGTGACCAACAGTAAAGCTATGAAGTTAGCATCCGAGTTTTCTGAAAATAGTACCCGTCAATACAGGAATTCATGGATATCTTCCCTGCATCTGCTGCTCTCAAGAACATTGGTTATAAAGATCTGCAGCGAAATAAAAATGTGTTAAGCTTGGATGTAGTGACGAAAATTGCAGATTTAATATCAATGCTCATATAAAGAATAGTATAAATGCATGCATTATTACAAAAATTAATATGGTTCACTCATGCGAGAGGATCTGTAGATTACAAGCCTCTAAATGGTATGATAAAATAGGCTTTGACTTGACAACGAAGCCAACTGACCTTGTTGAGCACATTAGGATGAAAATGAAGAAAGAATCAGTTATAATACTGCAAATAAGGCAATTAATACTACTAAAATAGGAAACAGGACGGTATTGACAGATCTTCAAGATCTTATGCAGAACCAATAGTTCCAATATCACCGAATTGTTTAACCAAATACGATGTTTTATCACCCTTAGCTAGAAGAGCTAGAGGAAGACCAAGAATAGCTAGATTCAGAGCAACTGCTGAGAATTAAAAATCATTAATTCTGTAATATTCTGTTATAATATTAATTCTGTTTTATATTAACGTCAAATAAAAATTCTGTTTTATTTCAGCAATAAAAATTCTATTTATTATATTTTCCCTATTGAATAATATTTTATTTTAATAATATCATATGATTTATATCGTAAGGTATAATGTGTATTAGCGTACAATCTCTTAGTGGAGTGAAAAAGTGATGATACGCAGAAATAAACAAAACAATTAATTAAATTAATCATCAAATAAAGCAGGTTGTCAATTCCATCCTAAAATAAACAAGACGTGAGGCAGCGGCAGCATCTACGGCCATACGAGTCTGGTGCACTTGATGCAGTCATACAGTATTTGTTTTACGAATACCGATCAAGAACACTTTGCACTATTAACGTACAATTGATTATTCATTATATTATACAAGAACATTGCAGTCTATTTCATTCACTGTTATAAAATTAGAAATAAAAGATAATGAATTGCCAGAAAATTGCCAGACAAATCAATATTTTCTAGAGAAAGAGAGATAATAATAATAATAATGGATAAACATAAGCGCATTAAGTGCAGCTTTAAAAAAATTTTATTTGCATTCATTGAGACGAGAATTTCAATATAAAAAGGGAACAGATTTCTTAACTGACATCATTTGAGTTGCTGGGCTAATGAATTGCTGTCGACAGAGTTTTATTAACAACTTGGCAATGTTTCCCTGTTACACAACGACTATTCTGCATCGATTGCTATAAGATTATATCACAACTTTCTTTTACTAAGATTGGAATCACTTTTAATTATTAATCTAACTGGACCACAAAATACGAAATATATAAAAGAGCGTAGGGTGTTCATACAAAGACAAATAGTTTCATATAAACAACTTATAATAATATATTACAAGTATGTTTCTTAGATCACATTTGATAGATGAACATTGATGATAACTCAATACACGAAATAAACTTTTAGATCAAACTATATTGGTAATTTAGAATGGAAAAATATTTTTTATTGAAAATGAATGTTTTGTAGCGCAACGAATGATTAATAACTGATTTCATAGTTTTATATTTGACAAACGCAATTGTAGTAATTGAGGACTGGAGGTGGTCTTTGTGAACGATGATTAAATGGGAATTCTACATTCTTTCTATGATGAAAATTACCTTATATCCTTATAATTTACAATTGATAGCTTATAGAAGGATCATAACAGTTCATTTACAACAAACAATAACACGACTTTATTCACAGTTAATGTTCCTAAATTTTTAAAAAACTTTGAGACGCAATTTATAATATTTTATTATTTATTAATAATGCTACTTTTCATCATTAAATATTTCAAAATATCATTTTAATTTTGAGTTTTCCAATTTTTAAGCTTTTTAGTGTTCTATACTTTTCACCAAATGATAATTCTACAGGTTGAAGCATCCTTCAAATCACGGGTCTCAAACAAATGGCTAGCGATAGCGAAATTAGAAATAATATTTTCTTAGAAACGGAACTTACATTAAAAAATATATTCTTTCAATCGATTTATTTTATTTCAACAAGCGTCACCGTAAAGTCACTGAATATTTTTATTCATTTATATAAAAGTAGATCTTATAAGTACTCAAAAGATCTTGTATTAATTTAATGGGTAAAGATTATTATCATTGCATATTCATTGTCTTATTTTGCACAATAGTTACAGAAATAATTTTCCAAACTCCGTCTAGAAAATCCTAGTTATTAATAACATCAATATGAGGTTTACAACATTTATTAATATCACAAGCGCATTCACTATTTGACATCTCTCTTGATCAATATATTTCTGAGTTCAAACTAATTATTTTCAATAAATGAAAATCTGTTAATAAAAATTATTAATTATAAAGAATTTAATTGGTTGAAATTAAATCTAAACATTTTTTAAAAAAGAACATATTAAATTAATTTATTAAAATTTTAAATTACATTAAAAAATAAATAATACAATCAAAAATTATTTTAAATCTTTTTACTTTAAAATTAAATTAAATTATTTTTAATTAATAAGAATCAAAGCAAATATCAATCATCCATCTGTGCAGGAGAGGCACAATCCGAATCAACATACAACATGCACAATATCAACACACAATATAAGAAGTGCTTTCATATCTGCAATTAATGCTTTCATAATAAATGGAGTTATTAAAACATACTTGTAGTTTTGCTTTTCTACATAATTTACATACCCTACTTATCCTAATGACAGAATATGAAGAAAAGAAGCTTATCTTTAACATCCAATCGTCTGGTTAATTTAATATAAGGATGAAGATGAATGTTAAAATGGTACCATGGAGGATTGATTTCTGAATACCAAATAGATATAATCTACTTATATATCTAATAAAAGAGATTTTTTATTTTTCGATATGATTTTAAAGATAATTCATAAAAAAATAATGTCAAAGTTAGTGTTAATAGAGAACCTATTGAAACTTCATATTTTTGAATGTGACATCGATCATTTTGAGATATGCCTAATTTTTTATTGCAAAATTTAAGAGGTTCTTTAAATACCTACTTGTTCATTATCTAATTCAGAGACAAAGTTGTCTTCCAAATATTTTCCACGCAAATCAATAGTTTAATCGATGAGCACATTCGTAATAAATACTTATATCAAGAGACAAAATATCAGTAGATATTTTGTTGAAACAAATGATAATTGTCAACTAAATTAAACTCAATCGTTTAGTGCGTTATTTCTATGTTTGAATTGCAGTTACGTCTTATAATTATGGTAAAGTGCATTATATACAAGATTAAAGAACAGTGATGAACTAAACTATTATTCTATGAGGTCAATGTGAGAAAAAGATGAATATGATCAATAAAATCAAATTTGCACTATTTGGAAGAAAACTCAACAATTTCAATTAATAATTAAAAATTAAGTCTGTTTGAAATTTGAAAGATATTATTAAGTTTAAACTAAATAAATAAAATATAAAAATAGTCAATATAATATAAAATAAACAAGACACCAGGTATTAATTGTATCGCTGTCTTACCCTCCTTCAAATGTCTGAGTAAAGGGTATCTACGTCAAGGATAATTTATGAGTAAATTAACACTCAAACCGTACGTGTTTCACATTTTCTAAACTCAATTAATGATATTACTAAATATGAGACTGTTTAAACTTTAATTTATTTGATAATTTGCAATTAATTTATTGACAAATAGATATTAATAATTGTTTGACTATTAGTATTGTAATGATCAATACTGATAATGAAAAACACTCGACGCAACTTCATTCACACAACAATTTGTCCTTCAATAACTCTTGGAACACAAGTTTATGGAACTTAATTTTAAATAGAAATGGATTTATTGTACAGGAAAATAAAATTAAAAAAAATATGGATCCTTGGTGGTTAAATTCTGATTTAATTATGGCAATTGAACGAACGAAAATTTAATAACATTAATAATGAATATAATAAAAGGAAAATAACATTAACAACTTAAAGTTGTAAAACAACTGCAATATTTGTGTTTTAATATTTTAATTTGACGAAGCAAGTTTCGTGAGATCCAGACTGTGGAAAGAAGAGGGAGGATATTAAATGCAATGAGACAGAAATAATGTTATCAGTGGCGGACAGATTGCAGAGCTCACGAAATTGACTCGTCTGAATTATTTATGGAGATTAAAATACATGAGTCGAATGAAATCTATTAAACTCATTCCACTAATATATGCAAACAAAATAATCAAAGGGTCTTTCGTTAATTAATTTGACCTTAACAGACTACTTAGAGTTACTTTTCAATGGCAATGATACACTGTATAAAACAATTCAAAAAATAGAGACAATATCAACATAATATATGTATATATAACAGAAATAACTTGATATTTATGACTTATTAATGGGGACCCAGAAGGATAGAATAGGACTGATGAACGCCTATTACAATTGTTGTCAAAATCTACTTCTGCTTGTGCTTCACCAACAGTTTTTGTATCATCAAAAAGTTTACTATTGTCCTGAAAGTTTCGACTCAAATGACTAGAGTTAGTTGTGTTGTTTGACGATGAGGTAGCTGGATAAAACTGGCAATAATTGGATGTGTCTATCTCTCCACTTGATGAAGATGACGTTGCAAAACTTGAATTATGATATCCGATTCTGTTTACATTCTGTTTACAACAAATAAAAAATAAATAAAATATAGCATATCATGTAATATTACATAAACCAAGATTTCATTACAGATGAAAAGATTTAATTACCAATAGAAACATTATGAGGAATAATTTCAAGTGTTACTTTATAGGATGTATTTCATATTTTAATATTGTTTTTAAATGGGTGTCTCTTATACCGTAATGATTAATTGATAAACTTTAGATTATTCGGTTATTAACTAAATCAAATTTTCTTTGAGAAGACGTTCGAAAATTCTGCTGGAATTTAAATTATAAATAAATGGGAAATGGATTTTGATCACTTAGAATATTTTGTTTAAATATTCGAATATCGGATGATCATTAATTTATGAATTTAGAAAGGTGAGCAAAGACGAATGCTTTTGAGAAGATTTTGATAATTCTAACAAAATCATGTTAAACAAACATGTCACAGTCCCCAAATTCGATCATCTACCCGAAACACTTTTTTCCCGGTTCAATCATGCACGGATTGGCGAGAGTCGACCGTACTTAGAGTTAACATTGCATGGAAGATTTTGTTTATTAGTTGCTTGCTTATAAGTTGAATTCGCTTTCAGTTGCAAATAATGTGTTAATCTTTTATTTTGAGGCGATTCATCATAATCTCTAAGATTGAAACCATTTTCATGTCAAACATCTTTTTTTCTGGAACGATGAGTTTGAGATAGTGAGATTGCCCTGTTTGCATAATATAAAGTATATTATTTTAACAGATTATTACGTTATTTATATATGATTAAAATTTTATTAAATAATTAAATTTATTTCAATTGAAGTTCAGTAAATCAGATTGTTTGATTTTATGATGTTGAAATAAATTATGCTAAAAATAAATATCAACAATATAACAACAATATCAACAATACTTCACATAATATGTAAAACAGCAATTTTTGTTACTAATTTTTCAATAATTGAATTTGTCTTTAGTAAGTTTATTCCAAAAAATATTGTTTGTATCAGTTGTATTCAGTATACTACTTTTTAAAAATAGACACGCTATATATTATAAAATTAAAAATAATACTTATAGTATGCCTTACATTTTTTATTTTTTTGCTTTTTCCACAATAAAAACTTATTCTTATTATTCATGATTTAAGGCAAGGGTAGTTAACCTTTTCATAACTACCACCCACTTCACCTCAAAAGGTTATAAAATATTATTACCGCCCACCTGCTTTACAATATTGATAATTAATAAAGTAGGAAGGTTTAAATAATTTATAAAGTACATTTTTAGAAAATTAAAGCATACAAATACAATATTTTAGTACACTGTATAACCACTTACTGCATTAAAAAAGTACCTTATATACACAGTATTGTATGTAAATGGAAAAGTTTGCCTATTTTTCCCTTAAAGACATAAATTATGGTTTGTTTATCTAAACCAGACAAACTAATTCCGAACGTGCATAAGAAAAACGAAATTCGTAGTACCCTTCATATTAAATTTCTGTAAGTTATTTATTCTATTGACCTGCAGTAATGTAAAAGGATTTTTAGTAGTGTAAAAAATAATAGCAAACGATGTACTTTTAACTCCTTTTGTGTGATGATTAGTAAAAATTCCTATTTATATGAATACAAAGAAGCAATAAACACCTACACCAACAATAATTTGGGCGATGAATACAAGAGCAAATAAAATGCCAATAATATTCAAGTATTTTTATAGCTTTGAATCTTTGTACATCAAAACGCAACTTATATCTGAAAAACTGGAAATCGAATATGCCTACTAAATAAAAATGTTCTTAAATAATATAAAAGTACATAGTTTTAGTCTAATCATATCTTTTCAACGGTCTCTATGACCTGTAGTCGATTATACTTTTTTATATTAATAAGATTTTGTAAATAATAGATAGATTGCCTGGAAAATGTTGGATTCTATTCATTTCCTCTTTAATATTATGATAAGACTATAACTTCTGATTGCTAACTGGGATTCTTTCATTTTTTTGCATTTCACATCGTATGCACAGGCAAATACCTCGATTACAACTATTACTGGTGATAAATGTACTACCGAGATAACAAAACTACTTTATCTATTCTATGATGTTCTCTTCACACTTAACTCACGGTATTCGCATCTTCAAATCATTGATGAGATACACAACTTTCGTCTCGGTGGTGCTGAATTTTAATCTGAATTCGGAAAATGCGTTTCTATGTATATCTAGATTTCTACCGTTACAATCAATATCAGTATCAATAATGCATAGGTCTTCCGCATATGCTAGCATATTGACTTGTATTTTAGAATCATTGTTAATTTATGAGTGCTACCTTACTTATGAAACCTTTCCGTACAGTCGTATGAACAGTATGAATGATGATATCAATGTATTTACAATATAACCTGAATATAGAATGTTCTTTTAAAATTTCGACTTTTATCTATACAATGTATTAGAAAAATAATACTAAAACAATTTATATTTTAAATTAAAATAAATAAAACTAGACATAAAGAACTTAAATATACAGAATATGTAGAACTTACAGAAAATTAAAATAACTCATTATTATTTATTATATTAAGTCCTCTATTTTACCATATAACTTAATCCCCGTCATATGGCGGTAAATCACACACAAGCTTAAATTTTATTGTTGCTAAAAACATGAAAACAAAACATTTTACTTTTATCAAACATTTAAAAAAATGTGTTATTTATAATTTCGAACTACAATTAGAAACAAATTAATCGCTATTTTTAATTTTTTTCAAATTATTGCAAGTTAAATTGCCAACGATATTTCCGTTTTACCTTAATAGTTTTATAATAAACACTACACTTTTATTTAAGTCTCTATTTAATCATTAAACTCTTGATAACTAAGCAAATATGTTAACGGTCTAAAAAGGTAGCATAACACAAAAAAACTCAATAAATGTTTCATATTAGAACATCTATAAATCGTCGCCGTCGAGTCAATACCTCGTAAGTACAAATATAAAAATAAAAATATAGACTAATAAGTAAAGACATAACATACGAGGTTTTAAAAGTAATGAAGTTTGATGCGTTTGTCTCAGCCTGTGCGTATGAAACTTTTACACCATGAAAACATTGTTTTTCAAGCCGTTGTTTTCTACCGTTTCAAGCATTTAAAATGAAAATGTGAAAAATTGTCACTTACGAGGTTTTGACTCGACGGTGACGAAATGTTATCAAAATTCTGAAAATCCATGAATTAACGAGAACATTTTGTTGATATTCAACATACGTTCATGGTCTTATTTGACACATTTTCTCAATTGGTTTACTATAAAAAACTTAAAATGTATGTTTGGCCAATACCAAGACTTAGACATGTCTTTATTATCCTTTGTATCGTCTCAGGATAGGAAATTAAAAGAAGAAAAGAGTGTTTTTTATTATACAATAAATGGATATTTACTAGGGAATCTCCCGAACCAGCACATCCCGATTTCGATGAAATTTGGTACATATATAGAACTCGCCGCGCTGAATAGGATACACTTTGAACCACCTGCTCTTAAAACCTAGAACTCAAGATATTCGACTTTTAGGTTTCAAAATTTTTTTTTGAATTTTAAGTCAAAAGATAAAAAAACAAAGGTTGAATTTATTATTTATTCATCAAAGTCATCACAAAAATGATAATCAATGTAAAAATGATTAAAACAAAGTGGTGATCTGCACCAGGAACAAATAAGAAAAGGTATCTCTCCGCATGACAACTGCGAACATGTTAGAGGTACATTATTGAAACAAATGACACAAATGACACAAAACAAATGACATGAATTGACACAAATTCAAGCCGAAAAGCGTTTCGAAACTTGTCAAAAATTGCTTGAAAATCCGCGCGATGACTGTTTCATCCGTCGAATTGTAACTTGCAATGAAAAGTGGGTTTACTTCAGTAATCCAGACCAACAAAATCAATGGTTGGACCCCGGAAAAATGGCGAAACCGGTAGCGAAACGAGATCGTTTCTCAAGGAAGGCACTTTTGTGTGCTGGGTAGAATTTCGAAGGCGTGATTCACTTCGACCTTTACTGCGTCCAAATTGATCGAATGTATGCGGTACTTGGTGAGAAATACCCAGCTTTGATCAATCGAAAGCGAGTTCTTCTACAATAGGACAATGCAAAACCGCACACCGCCAAACAAACAAAGGCAAAAATCAAAAATCTCGACGCCTTTGAACTTTTTCCACACCCACCGTATAGTCCGGATCTTGCGCCATCCGACTATCACCTTTCCCGCTGTATGGTACACTTTTTTACACTTTACACTTCAATAATCTGGCCGAGGTCGAAAACGGGTGTCACCAGTTTTTCGCTTCTAAGAACAAGGATTGGTACCGCAACGGGATCGCACAACTTGCCCATAGATGGGTTCAAGCTATAGATTCAAATGGCCTTTACTTTGAAACTTAAATGTTTTTTATTTGTTGTAAAATTATGTTTAAATTTTTAATAAAAAATATGAAAAGACTTTTGGTTCACCCTAATAGTATAATTTGAAGCTTTTGGGCAATATTGAGAAATAAGAAAGTCTATTTATTCCAGTGATAAAATTTACTAAATATGATATTCTTTAAAAGATATTTTACATAAAGTTATGAAGCAATCATCTGTAAAGAACTTTGATATTGAATTATGTAGCCTTATTTGTAAAAATACTGCAAAATAAATAAAACTAGACATAAATAAACGTATCGACGTTTTCCGTAAAGAGACTTGTGTGCTTGATTTTTATTTATTATTGAGTTCTGAAACTGTCTAAAATAGATGCCCACGGGTCTTTTTTACATGGGCTTCTATTAGGAAAGTGTGCATAAGACAAAAATATCAAAATATGACGTATTTTCAAAACATATTATTCATTATCACTATTATACAATAGAGTTCCGTATCGTATAGTACAAAGTGTGCGTAACACAACAAAATACCAAAATGTGATAATATTCAAATCAAATTTCTTTTACTGTCATTAATATCATACTCATTTTATTTACTATTTGACTTGTTATTGTTTTCAATAAATTCTTCTGACCTCCAACTTCATCATTTTCAGCATCTTATGTTTAATTGACATAAAGAACAGTTTTACCATAAATAATCCATAACTTATGATTTAGCTTCCCCATAGAAATTCCTGTCATTGAAAGCAATAGTACAGCAACAACTATCTCAATAATCTTCTTGAAGGAGGGTCATTTTGTGAAACCTTTATGATGTATTGAAGTGGATCCTCTCTAACCTATTTGTTCCATTCATTATATATGTCAGCTTTAACCCTTTCAACCCTGTTGGGACATATTGTGCCAGAGCATATCCTTTCAACACGATTTATTTATTTCAGTAATCCATGCAATATTATAGCCCAAAATATTTTTTTCTAATTTATTTTGACTAGATTGAATAAAAAAAGATTATTGCAAAATAATTACTAAGACATATTGGTCCAGAGAACACCAGAAAAAAATATTTTGGGCTATAATATTACATGGATTAATGAAATAAAAAAATCGTGTTGAAGAAAGGGTTAAATCAGTGGTTTCCAACCTTTTGTACCGGCGCCCCCCCTTTTAAAAAAATGGTGCGCCCCGCTTTAAAAAAATTGGTGCGCCCCCTTTAAAAAAACAAATTGTTGATTCATTTTTTGTGACATCTATTCGACTTTTTGGTTTGTATTCGAAAATGATATTTTGCAACAGTCTCGCGCCCCACAGGTTGGAAACCACTGGGTTAAATCAAGCATCAATGCTGATATCTTAGGACCACAATTTTCGAATTATATGTGCTTTAAAATAACTTCTTTCTTGTGAGTCCCATAAAAAGTCCAGATCAGCCCAGATGAAGTGATTTTCAAAATAAGCACCTCTTTTCTAGAATTTATTATCCATCCAAAATTTAAACAGTTTTGCATTCATTGAACCACTCTTGTGATAGTGATTTATGGAACTTTTTATTACCCTAAAATAGGTACTTATATTTGAGCATTGATGAAATTTTTAAGCAACCAGTAAAGGGATATTTGAGGTACTCCATGTCAGAACTCTTCATGTTTTCCTGAAAAGTGAAACGATCAATCCCTCACCATGTTCGCATAACAGGGTATTTCATCCAAATTGAAGTGCCTTTCTAACTGTGGCAATGTGTTGTAAATTAAATATTCCTCTACGACTTTTAGCATCTCTTTCGAACTTTTATCAAATAGACCATGGTGAATTACCTTACGAGAAGTGATGTCTTTGCTAGATCGAAACAAAAGTTTTTCACTCATCTTGAAATCTTCTGGTAAAAAAGTGCCAAACTTTGAAGACGCATGTCATTTCAGAGGGCGTTTTAGATCACTAATCGGTTGTCTTCCTTTTCTTTTTTTGAAAAATGAAAATAGCTTTTCTTCAAATTCAGAATAAAATGATTTTCATCCACTCCTTTACAACATTATGTCAGACATTACAACATGTATGATAAGCAGTGAAAAATACGAAACAGATAAAATGTTGCTGATTGCATAAGAAGAAAACAAGATTTAATTTGTTCGTTGCAAATATGTTTGCAAAACTAAGATAATAAACAGGTTATGTGGTGAAATAATGTCCCAAAATGGACCTCTATACGGAAAACACCAGCAACAATTGAAATTAATAATAAAACCTTTAGAAATGTTAAGAATAATAGTTAAAATAACTAACAAAAACTAACATCAACGGAATTAAAAAATATTTCTTGATTATTATTTGGGCTATGAATGTCATTCTTAATGGAAAACTCGTCACTGTCCAAATTGGTCTCTGGTAAATCCTGAAAAGACAAATACGCACAGCTTTTACTGATGGATTTCGTTGCAATCTTCACCTAAAAAAATGAAGAAGTGTAAATAAACGAGAGATGCATTTTTGTAGAATGCAAAAATAAAATTCCTCCTAAATCTATTGTACCAATAAAATAATTATCCAATCAAAATTTATGTTCTGACAAAAATATATTTCATTTTTCACATCACAATTTCTTTTTTGAACAGACACTTAAAAATATGAATAAAAACAGTTGCTAACAATGCTGTCTATTCATCTCTCGTGCAACAAGAAGTATGAGCTGATAGAATAATGAAGTTCCCAAATGGAAATTCCCAACATCATCATTGGGTTTGAGCAGTTTTATATTTTATAACATTCAAACTATGTGAATATTAAAATATAGTTAATTTTTATTTTTAAATAAATCAATAAATTAAGGGGGATTAGAAAAACAAGAACTTTTTTGCTGAAGTATGAATATATCAGTACATATCAGGAAAACATGAACTTTTTTTAAAATTCGGAAAACATATTAACTTTTTCTTCAAAATTGGACAATATTAACTTTTTTGACAAAAGAATTAATAAAAAAATAACAAAAATTAAAAAACAATTTTTATAGACCACATTTATTTAATAACTTTCATTGTCATTTATAAGCAGCAGTATTTCTTCTTATCTTCGGTCTGCCTCTTCCTCTTCTTTGGATTGCAGCTTGAATATTCGATCTTACCAAATTAGCTGCAGTCAAAAGGAGTACGTTATTAGAATATGAACTACAATACTTTTGAGTAGTATACATATCAGGAACCAAATTAATAACATTTAAACTATTATGAGAAATGACAGCACATAAATGAATGTAAGGAATCTTAGAATTGATCCATTCGAAGAATTCACAAGTATCTTCGGACAAGTTGTTATTTGTTGTCAACCAAATAAATCGCATCAGTAGAAGCTATTATAGTCAGATGTGTAGTTTTTAGATTAATTTTATTCAAGATTTTTAAACAGTTATTGACCACAGAAGTTGAAAATCTCAGAAAAAGTTGTCATTACATAATTATTTATTGAAATTATTAAATTGCAAATATCTTTATCAATGTAACAACGAATCACAAATCTATTAAAATTTATTATTCACTAACAAATACTTTTAAAATAGATATTATTTAAACAAATAATTATCTATATTTTTTCATGTTAAATATTTCATTTAAGAAATAAATTTAACATGTAACACTCCCCCCAGATTCTTCATCACAAGAATCTATATCTACCACATACTCGTTCAAATATTTCGGTTTTCGTATTTCTCTTTGGGGTCTGTTGCTGATTCCCGATTCACTTTGCTTAACACTCGGAGCTGATTCATTGTTATTTTCCAACATGTAATCCGAGTAAGAGTTTCGCGGCAGGTCTGGTTGTNTTGGTCGAATATCTGCTATATGCCGTGGACCGCAAAACCATCACAATTTATTAAGTACTTTCTTTGATCCAATTTTCTAACGACAACGCCTCTTGTCCATTGCCTTGTGCATGGCATATTATTTTCAGGCTTTACCTTGACTAACGGTTGCTCTACGAAGTCTGTCTTTAACTTATTGTAAACCGGTTCCTTTTCAATTCTTTCGATTATCTCCAAACCGACTGGAATGTACTTGTAAAGTGCTGAACTAGGGGTCTCCTTTCCGTCGGATGGTGTATTGTTATACCACCATTTAGATATAATCGGTAGATAAATCGGCGCTTCATCCTTCCACTTCCATTTAACCGTCCAATTATCCTTAAATCCAATCTCATAATTGTGTTTGTTCAGGCTAACTCTTGGCACAACAGCCGTGACACAACTCATATTGTCACCAGCCTTCTTTTGTCCTTCTCCTACACACACACCAAATTCGATAACACCCTTATTCATTTTCACACCCCCAAGTTCACTTATAACATCCATACCAATTAAAATTCCCAAATCATATGGTAAGTATTTCATGACAGAACATTCTACTTTCATAGTTCTAGTGTCTATAGTCAATTCCACATCACTAATCCCCACACATATATCATCGCCATTAGCCAAAACAATTCTTTGCTCATTTGACTGGAACGAGTTTCCCTTGATCAACCATTTCAAAACAACAGTTTTTGAGCAACCTGAATC
>MQRK01234264.1:42989-61124 GCA_001938485.1 Girardia tigrina
ATATATATATATATATATATATATATATATATATATATATATATATAAAATATTGTATTTTCTTTTGAAAAAACCTTTTATTAAACTTCGTTAAAATTTAATATTTATGATGATGTTTAGTTTTTTCATATTGTATTTAGTATTTAAAGTTTAATAAATTCTGTTAAACTATTTTTCAAATCTTATATTTAATTCGTTTCCAAGTCGATTTTATTTACAAATTTTATTATTTTAAATTTAATTCGTTTTGTTTTAAATCTCTTTAATTATAAGTTGCATTTTATGTAAAATATTTATTTTTAAATATTATTATTATTGAAACTTTCACGTATTTTACAATAAATATCTACTCCCTCTGTTCCGAAATAATGTTTACATATTACCATGACTTTTTGTTCCAAAATAATGTTTACATTTCCAAACTTTTACAGCCAAGAAGTAAATCATACTGAAAAGCAATTATTATAATTATATGAAAAGCATTTATAATCATTATTGAAACGAATTTTAATACTCCATTATTTACAATATTTTATTTAAGATGAGGGGTCAGTATTCATATTTACAGGGTCTGCTCATCAATATTTTGCCGTGCCATGATAATCGCTTCTGGTCTGCACGTTAGAGATGCTAGTAGAGCACCATTGTTGCGAAGCTTTGCTTTGACGATATGCGGCAACTTATAATAATTTCCCCCCTTCGCAAGCATCGTCTCCTACATGCATTGCTGAAGTGTTAAAAATACATTGTCCAGCTTATCTGGGTGTAGCTCATCAAAAGCATTACTCACGCAGCTAATCAGTTCGTCAATGGTCTTCGGAGAATGCTGATGTTGAATTGATTGAATGGCATTGAAGAACCCGAGATCCAATACGTTCATGTCGGGAATAGGTGGTTGGTTTTTAAACAAAATGGAAAACCCATCTCTTGATCCCTCTTCCAATATATCTGGATCATCTTTGTTGAAATGTGGTTTCGGATTGTCTTGTTGAACGTAAATGACATCATTTGATTGGGAAAGCTTTGCCCTGATCGCTGTAAGCACATTTTGCACAATCATTTTTTGCATTCCTGCGCATTGATCGATTCAATACTTTTGTGACGTAAGTACCCTTTGTTCGGTTCTTGCTACTTCTTTTGGCTGCCTCTTTATATACCAACGGCCAGATGCCAATCTTATCATTAAAATAATCCTCAGAACCAACAATCTGGGCCTCCTAACAGCTGCCATAAACATCACCTTCGTGATGAATCTTTTGCTTTGGCATGTTCTGTGGGGAACCTCTTCATCTATGGTCAAGTAATAGTACGCTTGACCTTCGAAAGGTAGAACCATTTCTCATCAATATGAACATGATTGCGAAAATTCTCGAAGCACACATCTGGTTTTACATAGGACAGGCAAAACTTCAGGCGGTCGATTTTATTTCTATCCGTTAAGAATGGCTTTGTAATGAAGTGTCGAAAACGAGAAAAGGAAAGCATGACATAAATGTTGTTAAAAAATGCGACTTGTAACCATGGAAATTTTTGTAGGTCCTGACGTGCTAGATCGTTATCTATCCTGATAATCGGAAAGATTTATCCCAAATGTAAACATTATTTCGGAACAGAGGGAGTATTTTTTACTATTATAATTTAATATTACTTTAAAATGTTTTTTATCTTTAATTCAAAAATTTAAAATGCGTAAAAATCCTCACCACAATAATTGTCTATTTTGTAGCTTTCGAAATAAAAAATAGCTAATTCAATGACGATATAATCAAGAATATTTCATTGATCAATGATTGCGATTGATTAAATTTGCGAGAAATTATTTTGACAGAATGATATATCTATCTAAAGCCATAATACACAATAGTACATGATTGAATTTGGGATCACAAACTCATTAAAAATTGTAAGAATGAATCAGTCTGACTCATTAGCATCCAAGGCTTCTTTTAAAATGTTTATAAAGTAATCGTAGTGCAATTTAAATTGACGTTTATGTTTTAACTAGTAATGCACTGAACAAACAATTATTAATCCGTAGATTTTAAGGTAAGATATTGCTGATCAGCTGAAACATTAAAAAAACAACAAACTACTTTCTCATAATGATTTATGGACTTGCGTGAGCGATCGTTAATCACGCATTACAACATAAGTAATTGTTCATGTCGAATAAGATATATCATGATATTTCAAGTAATGAATCAGGAAAAGTAGAATGGACACAAATTAACAATTCTAACATAATAAAAGTTTTTAAGTTGCGACGAAAAACAAAAACAAAAAAATGTTTCAAACAACACAACAACGATATTTATACAGTAAGAGAGATAACAAAGTTAATAGTTTAAATTAAAAAAAATAGATTTTTCACGCATCAAGAGTCCTCTATCATTGAATAGACACTTACAAAAATTAAATACATTTTGTTCCAAAGAATTATATGTAAAACATGGAAAAATTTGACAATAAGATATTACGCTGCTTTCAATTTTTAGAGTCCAGAAAGCTCTCGATTTATTACATGAAGCTCAGCTAATAAAATAACTGCGGATTTTTGGCATCATCAATAACCGATATTAAGAAGTTCTAATTTCATTCCGTCTTTGTTACTTCATAAAGTACAGTACCATATGATATTTCAAAGGTATAATTTACATATTTGTATTAAACCAATAGGTACTATCTTTCCCTATATTGAACACCTATAGGTCACCAAAAGGAGACTACTAAATTAATGAATTTTATTTTTCTGTAATGTTGCTTATATAAAATATTCAAGCGTTTACATAAAATAATGAGCATTTTTCTTGAAAGAAATGATGCCAGATAAACAGACATTGTCTGAGCGAGATTTTCCAATGTAGTCTTAAATTGTCTTTATCGAATCTGAAAACCAGCTTCTTTATCTAGTGAACTACTTCATCTACTTTAGCGAAGCTAGTTTATCGAAACTATACTTAAGACGTTGATCATTTTACTTATGTTATAGAAACACTATTGGATAAAATTAAACCATAATTGTAAAGATCGAGTAATTGGAAAGTTTTGAAAACGTTTAGTTTCATTAACTTTAGTGAAGGATAGTCATATTGAACATGACTTGAACCAGTTATATAAGTACTGAGATATATAACAATGGCACTCTGTATGTGAGGGACACTAAATATTGAAAATGGAGTGTCTGAATTTATATTTGGCAAACAAGGAAATGAGTATTAGCGCTTAAAAGACAAAAGCAACCAAAACAAAATAAAATAAATTACGTTTAGGACCTGTTTTATAAGTACTGCGATATGTAACACTAACATTATAAGTGTGAGGTACACAATATAAAGAATGCAAATGGAATGTCTCCATTTATATTTGGCAAACCAGGTAATTGCCTTTCAACAGATCAATGAAACCAAAACAAAAAATATAATAAATTATCTTAAAGATCAGTTCGACTAAAATTTTGAATATTTTTATGTATTACAAATGAATATATATATATATATATATATATATATATATAATTATATTTATATATATATAATTATTAATATAAAGATATTAGCTTGATAATTACAAATAAATTCATTGTAACAATTATATTTTCGAAAAAAAGTTGATCATTTAAATTACCTTTCTTACATTTATTATGATAAAAAAAATTATTATTTCAAAAAAATATAAGTTTATTTGCCCTTTTTGAAACAAAAGTTAATAATATATTAGTAAAAATGTAAACCAGAAATTAATTCACTGTTGAAAAGAAAAATATTTAATATGAATAAATTAAAAATACGTTTAAAGTGTTTCAATAAATCAATAAATCACTTTTCATAAAAGCCACAAAGTAAGTTTTAGAAATATTGTTTTAATTTTAATATAAATCCGTATTTTAATGGATTATTAAGTGAGTCTATTATCATTAAAATACATTAAATTATTATTTTTTTTAAAAAAAATGTAAGAATTTTATTATTATTATCTAAATTGATTGACAAGATTTTTTTGATATTCTTCAACACAATTAATGGCACTGGGATTTAACTTAAAACTTTGGGATTAAAGAAGACGTTATTTCTAAGTTAACACAATACCTCATTGTGTCCAATTAGAAATTATCTGTAAAATAAAACTTTTTGACAAGGTATTTATGTCATTCAAAAGATAATTTTTTATAAATGTTTTTGCTCTTTATGACTGATTTAATTTTAAAATGGAATTTTAACATACATTTACATACCTTGATCATGACGGCAAGGATACAAGACTAGCCAAAACTACTATAGAAAATTTTCTGGGTACAGTAAAGTGGATTTGTCAGAAAGAATGAGTTCGTTGTGTTTTCCATACCTCAAAAATGATAATTTCGACATAGGGCGCAACATGTTACTGATTTGTAGTTGAATTTTGTAAAGATCAATTGAACTAGGTTCTCCACGCAAATCCGTTTTTATCAACCAACAAATTAGATGAACATTTTGCGTTTATCAAAAGGATCTAATGAAACATCTTCCTTCGATTAGGAAAGTTCACGTAAACTTTGAGTCACAAGTCTACTCATGACTAAAAGTATTTATTTACCGTATGATTATTGGCGACGAAAATTCTGAAGAAGTAAAAAAGACTGACTCAGTCCCGATGAACAAGCAATAGTCAAGTAAAAAACTTCATCCTCGATGAATTGAACTTATTGTGAACAAAGAATTGGTCAATGAAGATTTCGAATTTGGAAAAATGCAATCTGAACAAATTTATTTAACAAAAGCAATGTGATCGGTTTTAATAGGTCCTTCTACCCCACAACAATTACATGACCAATATAATAAAAGTCCATCCAAAACCTCAATAAAAAGTTCTAATTTTATTGAATTTCCAATTATAAAAATTGCTATTCCAACAATTCACATAGTCTTTCGTTTAATAATTAAGTAGAATTTAGAACCTGTTTTAATGAATAATTTGAGTCAAAATCTAGGTACTTTTGTAACAGAGGAGTTGAAAAACTTGTTAATCGTTGGGTAGAAGTTTTAAATAACAAAAAAAAGAATACAGTATTGTTTTTAATTAAAAAAGTTTTTTTTAATTTTCATAAAAGCAACAAAAACTTATTCCTAAATTTAATATTTTATATTAAAAAAATTCCATTTAAGGACTAAACGGTTGAATTATTTTCTTTTATAAGCTTTAAAGAAATTAAAGTCATGAACAAATATTTCTGGAAAATAAACTAAATGATTTCATACTTAAAAAAAGGAAATTTGAAGATATGTGACACCAACTTTGGAAAGGTACGTCAAATTTACCACTATTATCTGTGACTAATAAAAAATTATTATCTATGAATTTATGTCCACATTTTTTCTTACTGATTTTACATTTAGTAATCGCGGTTTAATTTTTAATTCATAAATAACCTTCTATTCTAAACCTTTCATACAATACAATATTTTTTTACAATTTTAATCTTTTATGTCTAAGTAATTTTCGTATTGTACACTCTTACGCTCAGAAACGTCTGATACTATATGGGCTGTCTAATAAGTTCCCGGAATTGTTTAAAAAAACTGACTTCTATGAAAAATTCCAAACAATTCTATATTATATTTAAACTACATAATTTCCAGGATTAATTACAACTAGTCTGCAATGTTCATACAATGATAACAATTCTTGACGAAACTACTTTTCAGGGAGACCGCGGAGCACCTGCACCGCTCTTTCTTTCACCTCATCACCGTCCACGAATTTCTGCCTTCTAAATGAATGTTTTAGGTGCTTGAACACCCATCGATCACACTGATTCATGTCAGGGTTATATGGGCTTTGTTAGATGAGTGTCACTCCATGATTATGAAAGAATTCCATTGTTTCTTTTGATGTGTGAGGGCGTGCGTTATCGTGTTGCCACAACAATTCTGTGAGCTTTTTGGGATGTCTGCGAACATGTCGCCATTTTTCCTCAGTTGAACGAACAAATACCACATAACGCTCTGAGTTCACAGTTTCTCCAGGAGAACAAATGTCAGCACTTATCTTTTGATCACAAGTGAATGCCAGCAAGAGAAGAGTTTTCTTGTTTGTCAGCTTCGGGCGGACAACAGTGAGTTTTGGTTGTGTGGCATGACGCTATGCCTGATTCTGCTGTTTCGTTAGTGCTGTTTCATACAGAAACCAACTCTCATTCTCTGTCGCCCAATGGGGTGTAACAGATAATCGATGGAATGGTTTTCAAATAAGGCGATGATGCTTTGTGCACACAAAATCCTGTTCCGTTTGTTTGCTTTTGAGAGGTGATGTGGAATCCATGTCGAACAAATCTTTCGCAATTCAAGCTGATTTGTGATAAACTGTCTAACAGTATCTTTAGACAGGCCAGTCGATCCACTCACTGCTCTAAGAGATGTCCTTGGTTCTTCATCCACAATCGCTTTGATAATCTGCACATTTTCAGCGGTTTAAGATGTGGTTGGGCGGCCGCATCTTGGATCATCAAGGAATTGTCTTCCCTCTTTAAATCATTTGTACCACTCGAATACAGTTGTCTGTGAAGGAACATCCAGGTTAGTATCTTGCAGCTGCTTATATATTTTACATGGTTTACGTCCCAGTAGCATTTTTAAGTAAATGTATGCACGAAAATGTTCTTTCTGTAAATCCATAACGTGTCAACGGTGCACCGTACATTGTGTTAGCAGTAATACTGGGCTGTCACAATGAGAAGAGAGTGGATAAGTGTGTGACTCTATGATTGGCCAAAGCAGCTGATTGGTGGCTTCATTCTAATACAATATTTACGTGTATTCATGTATGCATGTGTGTCTGCATGACATATTCCGGGAACTTATTAGACAGCCTAAGTATAAAACAAATTAATAATTTCAACATGATGAATGCATTATTATACACACATGATATAAAAACAGCAAAAATAATGCATGCATCATATCTGATATACGGGGAAGACAGAGGGTTAAATGACCTTGATACATCATTTCAGAGACAAAAATACAGAATCCTAGACAGAGTATGGTTGAAATAAATGAATTTAGAATGTTGAACAATGCAAAACCTATATCACGACAAGCATTTCTAAATATTTAAATAATAATTATTTTCGATTTTAAAAATATTGTATCAAAGAGATGATCTCTAAATAATCGATAATGAAAAGCAATATAATAAGTGCTTAAAAAATATTTAAAAAGGGAAATAATTGAGAAACTCGACTTAAAATGCAAATTACAAATAAATTAAAACAAATGGAAGTATTGGGCTCTACTTAATTTATGATTATTTAAAAACTGAGTGTATATGTCACAATAATACTCTTATGGAAAGCACCATCCTCAAATATTTAAAGTTTCCAATGTCGCCTATCCATAGATATCATTCAGTTAAAATCAGATAGAGTACATTCGCATCAATAAACTATTTTTAGAAAATCCCAAGAGAAAAGAAAACTGTAGGAGATCACAGAAATTAAACAAATGAGAAGTTTTTTACCGGATAAAATATGTTTAGGCTGCACTTTTGATGTTTATATTTAACAAAATGTTTGCTGTCACTCCAAAAAATTTTGGGAGTATTTTCTGCAAATTATAAATAATAATAACTAAATTACATTTCATGAAATTCTAATATATTTGTTAATTAGGAAGCATAATACAACTTGTCTTGATCAATGAAAATATAAACAGAACGGAATTCACAAACACTCAACGAAATATGTCGTAACAGTAAAAAAGAATCATTAGGTAACAATATCTTTTTCTCGTGTAAATTAAAAAATCTAATAGCATCTTTGCAAATTCCGGCCTAGAAATAAATGCGACTCTACATATTCATCATACCAAACATCGACTGAGAGCATCGACCAGAACCCATTTATTAAAATTTTGACCTGTTTATATGAACTTAATAAAGTGATTAGTTACTAAAGTTGCATGAAATGTGCCCAATAATTCATCAAAAAGTGACCACCAAATCAAATACCAATCGCAAAAAGAAAAATAGATAATAATCATATTTTAATTTGCTAGAACTAAACATTTAAAAACAAATTTGAAAACCTTTTGTATGAAATGAGTTAAGAAACACAATTTGGTATTTTTTTTGTATACATAAAATGTAAATCAATCAAAGTTGAAATTTCAGTAAGAATAGTTATTAATAGAGGCTGTCACAGCTATTTCAAACACGGCTGTTATTTTTCTGTCCTTTGCTTAAGAGGATAAATCTACTTGGAAAAAGACAAATAGGGGAATCGCCATTGAATTTAACTATGAAACTTTATCAAAGAAAACGAGCTTAAGTTACGAAGAATATTTTGAATGATGTGGTATGTATTGCTTTTCGAATGATGCTTGTCTTGTTTTAGAATTGTCTCTCTAACCCAGAAGGTAGATTGATATTTAAAATAGTTGGTAACTAAAATTCTTCAAACAGAAATTAAAATTTTGGTTTATAATTTTTTTAAAAAGCGAATTAAAAAATAATTGCGAAGAAATATGAAATTAAATTATTACTAAAATAAAATAATTTCTAAAATCCATTCCTTTCCATTCTCATTCAAATCCATTCTCTTCCATTCTAAAATAGAATGGAAAATTTGAATTTGTTAAAACCTTCAGAAAAGAAAACAGTTAATTTTAGTCACAATTAAGCTTTTCATTGGTTCTTTTATCGGGTTTTAAATCATGCTTTCCTTCAATTGTTTTATTTACACCATCTTTAATCCCTTAAACGACGATTTTTTTCTGAAAAATGGTCACAATTTGACTATTTTTTTACTATGAAAATCGATTTGTCAAACAAACTTTATCATGATTCAAAATAATAAGACTTTGAATTTAGAAATCGTATCGAAAACATAAAATTCAGAACATTCAGTAAGAAATCGACATATCTCTTGAGTTTATGCTCTAATTTTGTTTATAAATTTGAATATAATGGGTGCAACGTTACATACATTAGAAAGAGGTCATCAACAGTGTAAACGTCTTCGTGAGCATGAAAAATTAAATGGTAGTAGTAAAACTGCTGAACATAAAAGACTGTAAAACTATTGTTGATACAAATATTTTTTAACCAATATGCAACCATTTTACAAATTATCTGGAAAGAGGCTCGTGTGAGACATTAATAATTAAAGTGGTTGATCCAGCAATTAATATCCAATTAAGTGACTCATCAATTTTGTTGAAAGTTTTTAGCCATAACAGCAGTTACATAATTAATTGCGCACTTGTCAGTGAACTTACATAAGCTTAACAGCTAAGATCCTAAGAGCCAGATGATGAAACATATTCTATCGAAAAATACTGCATTAATAAAATAGTTTCTTTAAAAATGGCGTTTTTGTTTACTAATTATGAAATTGCTGCTTCAATGATATAAAACATGCTAATTAGAAAGTAAAATACGACTGCGTTAATTTTTGTATTATAGAGAATATGTTTATAAATCCCAGGCGAAATTTAATGACGATTCTGCGATTAAGCAATAATTATTCAATAAGGAAATTATTCATTAATTTTAGAGTACCATGCAATATTTACAAACAATTCATGCACGATTTGAGTTGCTATATACAAATTATAAACAAACTTATAATATCTGAAGACTTTTTCAACGTTTTTGTGCTTTCTTAAAACTTTTAAGTGATATGTCAAAAAATTATATTATTCTACTTTTAATTTGACTAATTTATCTAATTTAATTACGAAATGAGACAAAAATTTAATATTTATACTTAAATATTTAATATTTATAAGTAAATAAATATTATTCCGATAATGACAGAATAACTCGAATAAATGAGTTTAGTTTTAAATAGCAATGTTCAGTCTTTAATAACACAAAAATATGTAAAATAACTCCAAAAATAAAAACTTTTCAAATTTCAAATTTGAATCAAGCACAGGTTTTAGATATATTTTTCAATAAGCAGACGTTTTTTAATGTTAAAATGAAGAAGATCAGCAGATGATAGTAGAATCATTGATATTTGTTCAGAGTTTGATATTTTGTGATAACAAATAGTAAAATACAAACTAGCTTCAAGTAACTTATTTTAAATCCTTTGTTATAAAACTACAAAAATGAAGAAAATATTCTGTGAATTATTTTCTAATTAATAAATATAATAATGTAAAAAAATCATACAACATTGAAATGATTTATTATTAACGCATGATTAATTTAGACGGATCGTCTGTCATAATTAGACGAAATAAATAATAAAAAAAACTATGTACATTTATGTTAGTTAAATAATTAGTTGAAGTCATTGAAAGCATAATCCCAAATTTATTATAAACAAAATTCGAAATCTTCTACTTCGTATCCTACTTTAATAATCATTTCGCCGATTTATATTATTTAAATTTATTTATCAAATTAAAAATTCTTTTTTTTAAATTTTTTTTAAAATTATATTTTAAGATTTTAAATTATTTAAATCTCGATCAGCGAAATAGAAATTCACTAACTCCTCATAATATACATGAAAGTAACAATTATGAATTATCTATGTAAAATTTTTTTTTATTTAGTTATTATTACTATTTAAATATTTTTAACGAAATGAATGAGTGTCAATGAGATTGTGTATTCTCCCCCAGAGTAATTTCCTAAATTAAAGCACAAAATCTTTAAATTTTTTATTTCAAGATTACGTCAACATTTCTTTTCATGCTCATTGTGAGGAATATTTGGAATGTTGATGTTTTCGTGTTTGAATGTTGTGTGTTGATGTGGTATTGTGTCTATCCTACTCAGATGGCTCATTAATATTTTAAATTTTAGTACCTGAAACTAATTTTTTCATATTTACATTTTAATATTCAAAATTTTTTAAATTTATTATAACTGAAATTTTAAATGCTTTTATTAATTTTAATTTTAACGTTGTAATTTACTAAATCAAATTAATATTTTTAAATGTTTAATAGTAATTTTACTTTAACCAATAACATTTGTAGTAAATATTTAAAATAGATTATGTAAGTTCAAATTAATCCATATTTTTGGATGAAAGGTATAAAACTCTGATCGATAAATACGAGCGAAAGCATTACTACAAATTGTCACAAAGATTATTTAAATTATAATAAATGTTGTATCAAATGTTGTAACACTCAACAATATTGCTACTAACTATATCTTCAATTGGATTCTTGAAGTTGTTTGAACAGATAACGTGAAGTCTTGCCACAAAAATAAATCACTGTACAACTTATTATTAAAAAAAACTCAAAAACTATAAACGATAAGCAAATAATTCTTTTTGTAATTTAAAACTAATTAATATAAGTTTATGTTGAAAAATATTCGGTTTATATAATTATTGTTATTGCGCTTTATTTAAAACGGAACTAAACAAAAGAATACAGATAGTATTGCTGATGACCAAGTTAGATTTGCCGAACATTGGTTATTCTACATTTGAAAGCTGAAAATAGAAGAACATTCCACACAGAATCAAACTTTTATAATAAAGTCAAATAAACTAAGTGTTAAGGATAAGCAAAGTGTGGAAGACCTTGTATTCATAAACACTTCTAAAATCTCCATACGGCAAGATGCTGACGATGTTGGCGTATGATACAGTTATGTTCGTAGAGTGGTAAGGAACGATTTGAATTTCTTCTCGTACCAAATTCAGGTAACAAGTTTTACATAAGGAGGATCAAGCATTAAGAGGCCACATTGATAATTCAATTTAGAAAGAAATCGACAATGACTTCACCTTTCTCGATAAAGTATGTTTTTCTGATCAAAGTACCTTTAGGTTAGATGGGACAGTCAACCAACACAATTGACGTATTTGTAGATTCAAAAAACCAATATAAACGCTGCAAACATGTCATACTAGCCTAAATATTAATGTCTAAATTGGATTTTCATGTAAAAAAGTTTAAGGCCCTTCATTATTTGATACGAAAATCTGCGGTCAAAATTATCTAGATATTTTAAATTGATGCTTCATTTCTTAATTATCCCGACTGTAGAAAAGAAGTTCATCTTATAAAAAGATGGGGCTCTTTCCCACTAAGCATCGGATGTCAGGAAATAATTAAATGAATAATTTCTAGGACGATGGCTCATTCGACGTGGACAAATGGTCTTGCCTGTCAGATCAACAAACTTATCTCCTTTGGATTTTGTTGTTTGGAGTAATTTAAAAACCAAGTTTACACAACGAAACGACAGAAAATAAGCAGTTGAAAACCAGAATCAATGATGAAGCCAAAAATACTACTCGAGAAATGTGCCAAAACACTATTACCTGCCTTAATGAACGCCTAGTAGATTGTGTTGACATTAATGGAAATGTTGATTCTAAATAATTTTTAAAGCAGTTTTAAATTACAAAAAGAATTATTTTGTTTATCATTTATAGTTTTGACTTGTTTTAGTAATAAGTTACATAACTATTTTTTGGACACCCTGTATGTACATGTAGTTTTTTCATTACTTGTTTTGTCTAGTGAATGCAGGTGATCCGCCAAAATTAATCACCTTATGTTGATAAAAAATCATTTCAATTGTGTTATAAAAGTAATTTACCGTTATAATAATGTATGATGGTGGCTTTAAGATTGCATTTAAAAATTTTAATTTAGGTAAATATGTATCCCGATAAGATGTGGAATAAGAATATTTCATACACTTGTGTTATGATTTGCGTTCATATAATTAGTATTTATGTAACAATTAATATTAATTTTCGATTTATTTGATAATCCGTAATTCGAAATAGATATAATGTAAATAGATAAAACAAAACTATTCAATTATATGTTATCGTATAATTTTCACTAAACTTTAAGTGTTTTACTTATATAAAAGACTTAATTAATTATGTCGTGCTTAATTCTTCACATTAATTTTTGTATTTTGAAATCCTTTTTAAGACAAACAATCTTTCATTAATACTGTGGATATGAAAAAAAAATCAAAGATGCTTAGAAAAATTTAAACTGTCCCACCAAACTCAAAGATGTCAGTTTAAGATATATTACATTATGACAGAAGAATATAGTAAATATATAGACAGAATTGTATAGTAAATAACCTCTTCGATCAAACCGACCAACTGTAATGTACATATCGTAAGCGCCTTTTCTCTACAATGGACTAAAATTTTATTATGCCATGAGTCTACAACTCCTGAAACTAATCTATCTAATTATAATTGTAAACCTAAACTATTGTTATGATAAATCAGTTAACATTCTCTATGTATAATTTATAAAGATGTGAAAACACATCTCCCGAAAGCAAATAAAATTAAGGAACATTATTTATCTGCTAATTTTGAAAACTTTTTAACCTTGTGATTCATTTTTATCTTTTCTTTTTTTCCCTCTCTCTTTGTCAAAATATATTTTAAACAATAATTTTATTTGCCACCATATTCTTTGAATTAATAATATTCTATTTTTATTTACACAATTCTCGTTTCATCTATGAATTTTACTTATTGTTTGAACCAACACAAGAAAATCGATAATAAAATACAATATGATCAAATATAAAATTGTGTCAAGTCCCAAGCGAATCTCTGCCCACAGAAGCCACAAAGTCAACCAATTCCACTGAAGGAAACTCTCGAACCAATCCCAAGCGAATGTTTTCATTTGATTTTATTTATAATTTATCGATTTTTATTAATTATTGAAATTTTAATGATTTTCTTACCTAATTAAACAAAAACCGTAAAATAACAGGAAAAAATTCTTTAATTGATCATTATTTTATACGTTTATGAAATCTTAGTTTTAATTAAGACTTGTTATTGGGAATTAAACCAAGAATTTTTTCAACAATTTCTACAAATTAATTTAAAGCGAAAGTAAATGTATTGTTATAAAGGCATTACTTTAGTTCATATTAGCATTGACAAAATAATAAATAAAATCCCAAAATATTATTTCTCTTTATTTAACGTTATTCTCTCTTCGAAAGAAAGTTGTCACTTGGATGAAGGAATGGTCCATTAGATTGCAGAAGTGATATATTCTATCTTACTGACAAAGATTCGATACAACTTGCGTTATCTATCAAACTTTAACAAATAAAAATATATTTCACTGAAACATAAATTAAATTAACTTAAATTGCCTAATATATCGCATCTATTCATTCTCTTTTGCATAAAATCAATAAGTATTTTATATTTGTTCTTTTTAAAATATACATGCCCTTACCGTTGTGATATTTAGGCAAACGAAAAGTAACCTCCGCATAACAGAAAGTTCATTTTAAACATAAATAAAGTTGACGCTACTTTAATACAACTTGTTTGAATGTAAAATAAAAAGACACATTCAATTGAATTAATCAAAATATTTTTGGTATTTTTTAAATATTTCAAAGTAAAAATTAATTGAAAAAAAACCAATATTCGCATCATTTTTCTTTGGTTCTTTAACTGTTTCAGCTTGGTCATTCGTGTATAAAAGTTCAAATAATATTATATAAATGAACCATATGAAATTTGAAGGACAATTGATACATTCTGTAGATATTAATCTACTTTGAAATATTTTCTTAAACGATTTCGAGAACAATTTAAACAAAATAAAAATGTCTTATAATTTGTTATAATTGACAGCAAAACATACTTTTGAGTAAGAAACTAGTATAAAAGGGTATAATATAAATAAGTACGAAAATATATTTTTGGAGTTTTTTATGCTTATTACCTACAGAAGAGAAACAGAACTGACGACTATAACTGTCCACAAAAATGTTTAAAATATTAAATATGTACTAAAAATTTTTCATTTTCATTTTTTATTGACAGAAAAAACAGGCTTGTATATTTGAAATACATTGAAAAAAAAAATGATTGTAAATGTTTACAAAAATCATTGCTTAGTAATTTTTGGTAAAGAAAAACATTAAATTATTTTATAAATTCAAAAAAAATAATTAAATCTGGAAAAATCTTTTTGGTGAAACTAACATGGTACAGAGGAATAACCCGTGCTTCTATTCAAAATTAAAACCACTACATGTTAATCAATAAAAAAATCATTTTATTGTTCAAATTTAATTACCAATCATAGTAGAACGCAATTCAATAAATATAAAAAATCTTAAAAAAATAACACTGAAAATAGCGGATATTGTATCGACTCGTATTTTAATATGTCCTGGTCGAGTCTGTGGTCACTGTGTGCCAGCACACCCCAATAATAATTACATTTAGATAAATATTAATTATTTAAATATTTAATATTCACTATTAAATGACAGGCATAATGTAATAATATTTATTTATTGTTTTATAAATCTGTTGATTATATTTCTGTTGAATATATTTTAGATAAGTAATTATTAATTAATAAAGGTTGTTACTCATTTTAATGTTGTAAATTAATTCGGTGGTTAAAATGCCACAAGTAAATAACAAAAAATAAACTAAATTTCAAAGGTTAAAAAATTAAAATAAAATAGATAACACAAAATGATGGTTTGAAAAGAGAAAAACACATACAATGATAAAATTCAATTTAAAATGCAAACCCCTAGTATCTTTTGAGTCGAACGTTTAGTTTTTTCTACGTCGTTTTCGTAGTCTCAAATGTTACTGAATAGGTGATATACTGCTATATATCGATAATTCTATTTCTAATTTTATGTACAACAATTTAGATGCAAAAAAATTTTAAAGGATGTTAGACCAACAATTTCCTAATCCAACTTGTCAAACAAAAATCAACTGTTAATTCACCTCAATTAAGATGTTATATTTATTTAAAATCAAGAAAAATCCATCAATCTCAAAAGGTAATTTGGACACAGACGTCTCGGATGAAACTCTTCCAGTCCACCATTGCACGAGTAACGCATTTATTTTCTCTCGATAAAAAATGAAATAGAATATGATCGCAAATTATCAGTACTATGACTCTTTATTGAGCATCTTAAACACATCTATCTTTTAACCTTATCATATATTTCTCAGATAATAGATTTCTTCAACAATCCATATGTTCATTGGAAACCAATAGTCCCTTCCAAAATTCTTGTCTGATAAAACAATTCATTCAAATTAGAATACAAATAATGCAACTAATATCAATTGGCCATTGTTCATGGCTACCTTCTATAGATAGAATGATTTCGATATCTGCAGCATGTTTTGTGTTTTGAGGAAGAAAATTTTGTATGCTATGCAATACTTATCGATAACTAAGATCATAATTAAAATTTTTCGGGGGGAGGAATTTTTAAATTTTTAAAATAATAATGGTTTTTGATAGTTCTTAATTTATAGCTCAAACATTTTAACTTATTCTTATTAAATATTAAAACTTAGATGTAATTAAGATCATGATTAAAATTTTTGGGGATGGGGAGATTTTCTTAAATTTTTAAAACATTTTAGAGAGTTTACAATTTAAACTTAAGAATTTTAAATTATTCTTATGAATATGCTGTTACAAAACTTAGAGCTGCTAATAATCGTAATTTAAAAATTTTTTTAGGGGGGATTTATTTATACGTATGCACCTGATTCAAAGCTCATAGTTCAACACCAAAATTTTATTAATATCATAACTCGAACTTTTCAAACAAATTTTCGTTATGTAAAATTTTTATCTGCCCCGTCTTTAATTAGTTTCTTCATAAATTTTATTTTACTGCAAATTTTATCAAGTTAACTTTTTTTTGAAATTTTTATTTAATCCAACTCTTTATTGTGTATTTATAAAATATATTCTAAGCACAAAAAAATTAATATTTCCATTTATATAAATATCTAATTTTAAAATTAATTTGTAAAACTATTTCATTTCTTAAAAATACTTTTGTAGTAGCTTGATATTATAAATTTACACAATAAATTTTATTTATTTAATTTCGACGGTTTAACCGTCATCATCAGAACAAATAATTTTTCAAACGAAATTTACTTATATAGATAATTACTTATATAGTTAATGATTGTGTAATCAATGCGTTATAAGTACATCATTTAAAAACTTCCAACTACGTTGTAGAGAATTCAGTTTGAACGTTAATTTTAGGATCCGAAGATCTTATATATAACGCTTCACATATCACTGCCCCCCAATAATTTTTAAATTGAGTGTACAGAATTTTAAAGTGTTGTGAATTTATTCTCCTTTACAATGTCTTCTGTCCTGCAATGCTACTTCCACCTTCATTACAAATGTTTTCCTGTATACCCCGATTCAATTTTTTTGCAATTCACAAAATATCTAGTTTCTCAACAATCTATATATAATGTTATATATCATGCGATAGGGAATTTAAAACTGCATATTAAATATTCAACAAATCTTTGTTTTAACGTATTACTTTAATTGTCTTTCCAATTTTGCATTTTTGAAAGTTGTAAATCGATTCAAAATTTTTGCATTAGTAATAAAAGTAAGCTGTTGTTTTTAATTTTAAAACTATATTAGTAATTTCACTTTTTACAAATCTTTAGATGACTTTATCATCTGAATTACGAAATTTAATTTATGAAAAATTAAGGGAGAACATGACCAAAGTCGACATTGCTAAGGCATATAATGTAAGTTTAAGGACCGTATATGGCATTCAAAGGCAAGGAGTAGAACCCAAACCTTCTGTTAAACGTTCGAAGAACGCTAGGAAATCAAAAGAAATTGTTAGAAGGGCTGTTAATGCATTCAAAATGAAAAATGAGCGCACATCTTGCACTAAAATAGCTAATAAAATTATTACACCTTTCTCTAAAATTACTGTGAGACGAAACTTAATCTCACTAGGTTATAAATATGTTCCTAGTGTATGTTCCATAATTTTAAGTGATGCTCAAAAAAAAACAGCGCGTGAAAATGGTTAGAAGCTACATAACGCAGCGCATTGATKTTCATAAAGTAGTATTTACTGATGAATCTCGTTTTTCTTTGGACGGTAATGATAATTATCATACCTGGTCAAAAAACTCACGACCTATTGTCAATAGGAGACCTTACAAAGGAGGATCCATAATGGTATGGGGTGCTATGACTTTTACAGGTCAATTACTACTGCGTATAATCGAAGGAAACTTAAACAGCGAGAAATATTGTGATCTTCTCAGAGATGATATTTTCCCTGTCTTAAAATCATCAATGGAGTCATTTATATTTC
>MQRK01234264.1:79433-101480 GCA_001938485.1 Girardia tigrina
TCTAAAATATCAATTTTCCATCTGGGTGGGAGAAACACATTTCCAAATACTAAATTCAACATACAAAATTCAACAAACCAATTTCAACATACCAAATTTAAAATATTCCTCACAATGATAAATGTATAAATATTATTATTGAATAATTTGTAATATCATTTTAGTATTATTTATTATATTTACTAATTTTTAATTTGTATAATAAAAATTATGATTATTTCATTATTACTATTTTATTTTATTATTATTATTATGTTTTTAGTAATAATTCTTTTGATGTATTTATATTTTTTCATACTTATTTAATTTTTTATTTGTCTTACTAATAAAATAATTATGTCATCCAACCACATTCAAAAAGCTTGTCAAGAGTCATTTATTGTTATTATTATTATTATTATTATTATTATTATTTATTTTATAATTATTACTATTATTATTATATTTTATTTTTTTTATTATTAATTAGATTTACTGTTATTATTTTGATTATTTATGTATTATTTTTTTTGAATTACTATTACCATTAATATTATTAATTTATTAATATTATTATTGTTATGGGGCCTCCCATCTCTTTCAAGAATGGTATTGAGCCTATAGGCTCTTTAGATGGTCCACCAAAACCAAATAAGTCTATAAGCTCCCCGATAGGCCTCCTACAGGGACGTCAGCCTTTCGCTTCCGCGCACGCTTTGGCAATCCAGTCAGAAGGTAAGGTGAAGGTTGACGCTGTGTGAATTTCCGTCCCTAGGCTAATCTGAGAGACAAGGACGGTTGGGTCAGCAACACAACCTAATCCTTAACTCGATTGCTACAAAAACTCAAATCAGGGGTCTGGAAGGACCCGAAGTCATTAAGCTCTCGAGATGTGAGTAACTCGAGAAGGACTTCGCCGTCAGATTGAGAATTGGTAACTGGAGCGTTCGGGGGTTGAACGATGAGAAACAATTGAATCTTGTTGAAATATCAGAAATGATTCACATAGAAATGTATATCCTCACTGAGACACATTACTGGAATCAAGAAACACCCGAACATGGTTCATGGAAATTACTACACACTGGCAGAAATGTGGGTGAGAGAAGAGAATATGGTACGGCTCTGATGATAAAGAAGACTGATTGTGATGACATTGAATTTGAATGCGCTGACGAAAGAATTTTTACCTGTATTATACCGAGCAGGGAACTAATGCTGATTGGAGTTTACTCTCCAACAGAGTCTGGATACACCATAGAAGAGAGACGAAGCTTCTATGAGAAACTCAACGAGTTAACGATAAAGATGAAAAAGTACCAATTCATTATTGGAGGTGACTTCAACTGTAGAATTGGGAAAAATGATGAATGCAGAAATATTGTTGGAATTTACGCGTCAGCTCACCACACTTCAGAGAGTGGTGAGCTTCTAATGGAACTTGCTGCCTCCAGAGGTTTACGGATTGAGAACACATTTTACAAGCATAAAATATCTCAAAGAAATAGCTGGGAACATCCAGCAACTAAGCGCAGAGAGCTATTAGATTTCTTCCACACGGACCAGAAAAGTTGCAGTAGAATAATCGATGTAAAGAGCTACCCAATTCTTGACTGCGGATCAGACCATGACTTGGTAGTGTTAAAGTCATTGTCTCAGAAAAAGAAAAGATTATTGTTATAATTATTTTGTCATTATTATTATATTATTATTACTATTGCATTTTATTAAAATTAATATGAAACAATTATTATTATTAAAATTATTATTATTTTTATTTAATTCCTTTCCAACGAGTTTTTCTTCTTCCTCAGGGACCCGTTCATTAAGGGGGTACTCCTGATTTGGACGGAAAAGCCGTTAAAGGCTTAAAAGATAATTAATTTATTGTGATTATCATTACTATTTTTATAATTATTATTTGTATTTAAACATTATGTTAAAAATATTTATTTTTATTTTTATTAAATTTAATATATGTATTATCGTTTTTTTTATTTATATTATTATTAGTTTTAATATTATTATTTTATTATTATCATATTATTATTTAAATTAATATTATTATTAAAATTATTATTATATTGGTATGGTATAATTATTATTTTAATATTATTATCATTTATTATAATTTATAAAATAATTATATGAAAAAAAATAATATAAAAAATAATAATTAATACTTACTTTGCATAAACAAATGAGTTGAGCCCTCCTGATCACTTATTTTATTAATTAGATTAAAAGGGCGATAACGCCCATCGTAGGGAGCACTTTGAATGTCAAACTTGACATTTTAATCGCTGTGGACCAAATTATCAAATCAAACATAATAAAAATAATCTGGGCAATTAAGCCCAATTGTAAATAATTAATTTTTTTATTAATTAAAAATTTTATTTTTTATTTAAATAAATATTAATAATAAAAACGGGTATAAATACCCCAAATTTTTAAAATAAAAAATAAAATATGTAACTTAAAGATAATATAATTATAACAATATAATTTTATTAAAGTAGAAAAATATGCCGATTAATATCTTGGAATCCTCCATCGTTATTTATACATTGTACTATTCCGAAAGATTATTGTGAGTCAATTGAATAAAGTTTTGAATTAGAATTCCTTTGAGTTTTTACTATTAATAATATTTTGAAACTAATATCCGAAGAGATTCATTTGGATTGAAACCCCAAGAGAGGGTTAATCTAATTAATATATTCAATACAAAGTTGGAAGAACCATTTGAAAAGGAGTCAGACATTTATATTAGAAAACTTGTTTAAAGTTATTAACAAAAAAATTATTTCGAATACCCAACAAATTTGAAAAATTAAAAACTCCAGTAAAATTTAGAAAAAGTTTATCATTTTCTTTCAAATTTATTAGATTTTTCATTTTATTCTAAAATTATTTTTGCGGTATCAATCATTGATAGTTCAGGATGGATAATAAAACAAATAAAGAAATTAAAGTGTTATCTTTGGATAATTTTATTGCTATACATTACAAATTAAAATTTGTTATTATAAAAATGCAATATTTCATTTGTATTTTTCATTTTTAAGGACTATATCAATGACACTGCAATATTATAATGAAGCTTGTCCCAATGAAAATGAAATTCAAGGAAAATAATTAGAACAAAATGATAGAGAGAACATAGCAAAACAGAAATTCATCCACCAAATCTAAAGAAACGTATAGTTTCATAAGATGACCGATAAAGAATAATTAAAAAGTCTTTAGAAGGACATTCAACATCGGTAAATTGGTAAACTTGGTTTGACACCCTGCAAACTACACGGAACACTGAGAATGAATCACTCGACAAGATCACCAAACAGATCTTTGTCCAGTAGGATTATTGATTAGTTATTACTGCTAAATCTGCCATTCAATAATCTTTTAAATGTTCGTCTGAATTTATCTTCCAGATCGAGAGCAGACTATCCGTGATTCGTAACTTTTAATCAAAAACAATGTTCAACATTCTCCAAACATCTCTCTTTATTTGTACACCAAACTGCGACCGAACTGTTTTCTTTAGCAACATGCTTTAGAGCTAGTTCCAACAAATTTAAATCATCTAGAAATCCATATACATTTTTAAAGAATTTAGTTTATACTGGTAGGACAATAAAAATTACTTTTTCTGTCCTTTTTAATTCTTTTTTATATATACATAGACTTAATAAACATTTAAAGCAATAAAATGTCAGCTCTTCAAAAATTTCGTTAGTTATTATTTTGAATAAAAATTCTTTAAACTCTTGAGCGCCAGAAAATCAGTGAAACCCTTGGTCTTTAGTTATTTAGTCCAATTAATAATGCTGGCCCGGCTCTATATGTAGCACAGCTGTACTTTATCAGAAAGAAGATAAACCTTTCTTGTTGATTATCTTTTTAAATGTGTAAGAAAATTTCCCTTTTGATTCTTTCGTAAATGTTATGTAGATTAGAGATGGGCATTCATCCTTAACAGACTCTCAACCTGACCAGACTTTTTTTAATAACAAGCCGAATTAAACGGAATGTAAACTTTGTGAATGTTAACTTTATGATAAATATGATAGTTGTCAACTCGAACTCAACCCGATTTTCTAAACTGTAACCCGAACCCAAGCCGACCCGATACCAGGTTTGGTTCGGGTCACAATCCCCCATCTGTAACGTAGATTCGATAATAATTCTTTTGATGTATTTATATTTTTTCATACTTATTTAATTTTTTATTTGTCTTACTAATAAAATAATTATGTCATCCAACCACATTCAAAAAGCTTGTCAAGAGTCATTTTTATATAAACTTTAAGATCTGATAAGTATTGCTTTAAGTTTAATCTCATAATTATAAATATTTTTTTCAGGTCCCCCCGAGACTCCAATAACCTCAGCCACATATAGTGAATTGGTTTAAGATTATACGAAAAACTGAATTCATGTACATAACATATCTTAATTATTTTAATTTTCTATAATTTTTTTTAGTTTGACAAAAAATACCTAGAGAAAATGTTTCAATATTAGAATTTATTTTAGACTTCAGACTATTTGTTCTAGCAAATTTTTAAAAAAGACGATAAAAATAAATGTTCGTCAAGTTGTTGTTATACAACACCAAGGAAAAAGTCGCGAGATACTTAAGGAATGAACAGTGAATAATAGCGACAACAGCACGTAAAATAAGCCAAACACTTTCCTGAGAAGCGAATCATTGGCTAACTGTACTTCATCATGACTCGAGAAGCAAATTAGATGAAGTCAAATACAAAATTAAGACAACATTAATAATTGCTACGGTAACCATAAGGATATGGCTGATTGTCACAAACCGTATCGTCACTTCAATACACTAAGGTTTCCTCAAGTATTATTTCTAAGAAAAACTGTAATTTATTCATGAATGACTCATATTTTAAAGGAACACTAATTGCATTTCAGTTTCTGTAAGTTGCTTTACATCGTTTCACTAGATAAAGTTTAAAAAATGCCAAACAATTGCAAGAAAACTACATTGGGCAAATATAAATTGTTGTTGATTTGTCTCACTGTAGTTATAATCGTAACAACTACTTTGAACTCATATGATCAAAATGACGAAAATTCAAAACAAAAATCAACAATCTTTGCGTCCTTATATTCAACAAAGAAGGTCCCTTTGGAGAAGCACGGTAATCATACTTTAACGTTAGATAAAGTTGAGAAAAAAAGTAAATATCCTATGGATAATTGTACCGGAACATCTTTTGAAGAGTTAAATACATATTCGAGAAAGTTTACATATCCGAATGGAATACCAAAAATGATTCATTACATTTACAAAGAGAATCTTATCCCAATCCAATATTCTCCTCATGCGAAGCAGTGCATAGAAATTAATAAAGATGTGAAATTTATATTTTGGTCTGATATTTCTTTGGAAGCATTAGTAAAAAAATATTTTCCGGAAACTATTCCCATTTATCGCACTTATATTAACATCACTGAGGACGTTCTAAAACTATCTGACATTCATAGATATTATATCTTATATAAATTTGGAGGAATTTATATGGATCTTGATACAAGATGTCAAAAACCTTTCGAAGTTGTGATGTCAAACACATCTTGTTTTCTTAGTCAAAATGCTCCAGAAGAAAGTAAAATCTTATATAATCGTGAATATGTGGCCATGAACAGTTTGATGGCTTGTGTACCGGAACACAATTTCTTTAAACTTCTCGTAAAAAGCATCAGGAAAGTCGATAGTTCTTCTGTATTGGAACAAAGTGGACCGATTTGGTTAACAAATATTTTTGACATATATAATAAATCAAAAAACTTAAATAATGATACAAAAAAGACAATCAGTTTAGCCGAGTCAGATTTATTTTCTCCTTTCATAGAAGGATATGTTGACAGCAAATGTCTTCGAAACAATACAAACAAATTGCATACTCAAGGTTGCAAAAATCTTCAAAATTATAGAAAAAATGAAAGGACGAAAATACAAGACGCTGTTGTCGTTCATTTGTTTTTGCACTTGGGATACAAAAGTAGATATCAATTGATAAAGAAGAAGGAAAATATATGTCTATTTTCAAATAATATTTCTAGTATTACTGTTTGAAACTGTTGTTCTTCTAATTTACAAATTGAATGAAATTGTTCAATCAATTAATTTGGAAAAAAATAATTTTGTTTGTAATTTTTGTAAAGATCATATTTAGAAATTCTTTCAAGTTCAATGTATTTTTTCGATATTCTGAAATATAATAAATACAAGGCTCAATACTTGGCGTGAAGTAAAGTCATATCGAAAGTAATTTTCAACAGTACCTTTGAGAAAGAATTCTTTTTTAACTTTGAAGTGAATAACTCATTTATATATATATATATATATATATATATATATACGTCTCAAGGGCGGATCCAGGGGACAAGTCTGGGGGGGTAATTTTTTTATAAATGAAATTACTAAAATTATAGTTGTCCGATTAAAGTATTTAATTATCAAAGTACATGTAAAAAACCACATTCCTATTCGGAAAACTTATCGTTATCATCGGATAATAGGCGAACTCTCCGAGCTAGAGTCGTTCATTGGAGTGCATTACTCGCATCTTATTCTATCCTACTTCTAGCGCATCTGTCGCAACTGTTGTAGGAGCAATAGTCACTGCATTTTACGTTTTTGCTCTATGTCAGAGTACAGTACTTGGAATTGGAGACAATACACATGTGTCTCAAATTTTTTGTTGTTGTTTCTGAAAACTTTAATGTTTTGAGTATTGTTTCTTTTTTACTCGGCTAGGAATCCAAACAACCTACCACAATGGTGCCCAGTCGAACTTTCTACCTTTTGTGGTGCTTTTTGGCCTCCTCTTTCAGCTTTTTATATTTTGCCTAATTGTCTTTTCTTGCTTTCTTAAGAATTTTAAGCGTATTGTATGGTGTTTTGATATCAATCTGTCAGTGTTCTTTTGTACCTTTATTAAATATTTTTAAGTCAACTCTGCTTTATGAGTCAGATTACGCGCCATCATGGTCTTTAATTATTTGTAAGATTGATTTTTCCAATGATATTGTTTCCTCGACAATCAGTATCCCCGCATTATGTCTGTCAATAATAATGGGACTATTTCTTTTACAGAGACACAGACATGCATCTGTGTCTCTGTACCTTTACCACACGCTCAGCATTTCGTGGTCTTCTCGGTTTGTAAATAGTTGGGAGACAATTTGTTCTGGCACAGTGAAGGAATTGCCATTCTTTGTTTGTAATGTTTTCACTATACATGACATCAACAGTACCTTTGTTGTCTGTAATTGCAACAGCAGAGATTCCAGCCACCGTTTTTGCTCCACTTTATGAATTTTAGTTTTGCATACAAACGACGGGACTAGGAGTTTTAGAAATCAACACCGATTCCGTATTGATTTTGATCTTTAAACAGATTCCAAGTTCGTTCGTGGTGAATCTTGCTATCTACCCCATAGAATCGAGTATTTAATTGAGTTACGAATCTTAGTCCACCACTATTTGTATCCGTTCTCTCTGCTGCCTTGATTTAACCAGTCTAGGCAATCAAAGACTGTCCAGTCTATATCTGTTTTGTTGTACTTATCAAGATTTTTTGCTAAATTAATTAGTGTTAATTTCTGAGATGTGGATTTCGAACAAGTGAGATTTCAAAATGTTTGCACTATCGACTGCATTGCATATTCGTCTCTCACTGACACAAGTCCAAGTCCTCCAAGAGCCTTATCTGCATAAATGTATTCAGTGGATGAGTTCTTGACTATGCCACATATTTGTTTCAATAGTCATCGGAGTTCGACATCCAGGTTGCTCTTAAAAACTGAATTTTCCTTTACGGGATGCCTGTAGTTTTTTAGTTCCCGAGGAGTAAAACATTGATTTTTATTAAAGAATTTGCAAAACTTTGACACATCTACACTTACACACCTTTAAACAATATACAAAAATATAAAGATATCATAATAAAAAATGAATTAGTATTCTTTGACAGTTTTATAAATTTAAACTGCGTTAATTTGCAAAACAAAATAATTTCTAAATAGTTTGACTTGGTGGATGATCGCTAATTCTAAAGAATAATTATGATTATCAAAAAAATTAGGAAAAATGCTTATTTTAAAGAAATATAAATACTTACCTTCAGCTAATATTATTTGTAATTATTCAACACAAAACAATTAGTGTTCTTTTATCACAATGTAATATCCGTACAATAAACTTTAAAAAATTGAGTTAAGTCATTTACATGGTATGTAGTTACCACAATTTATTACATATCCATCGTAAAATCTTTCACACACTAATAAAATTTTATCGGTGATAAAATTTATAAAAAAAGCTAAAACTAAAATCAAAATTATTAAATTTCAAATTTAGTTAATTTTATCAATTGTAATTTTTTTTAATTACCACTAATGTGTAAAATTTTATCGGTGATAAAATTTATAAAAATCAAAACTTGATAACTAAAAAAATGTTGCGAAAAAAAAGTGGAATGAATCGATAACAACAGAACAGATAAAAAAATGTCGGAACTTAATTTAAAAAAATTAAATTATGTTGTTTTAATAATTGTGATTTTAAAAAATTTTTGGTTTTCGAAAAAGTATTTTTTTATCCTTTCGGCTTGAAAACAATGAGAAAAGATTCAACTGGTGGTAAAACCCCAAAGGGACGATTGGCAATGGAAGCCGCTCGTGAATCCCCTCCATCGACCGACGGTGTCAAGAAACCGAATAGACGTCGTTCTGGAACTCTAGGGCAAGATGGCTGCCACCACAGCATCCCAACGCCATCCGACACCGGTAGTTTATTATTATTGTCGAACCGCTTCTCCCGAGTCAAATCCAAGGGTCACTGGTCGGTGATTGTACCCGTTGAGTTCCCATTGAGACGGCGAAGCGTCGTATTTTAATGTGTATTTTAAATTTTAATTCAAATATATTTTTCTTAGTTAAATATCCTCTTTCACAACAGTAACGTCATGAGCAGGATGAAAGCCGATAGTGGAAATTTCCAGTCGAAATTATTGGAAGTAATTTTAAATAGAATCCTGAAAATTGACTCCGCCAGAACTCCGAAAACATTCGAAGAATGGGACGATGCTTTCAAAATTTTGAAATGCATGGATGTATTTATGCAACAACTTGAAATATCGGAGGAAACACAAGCTGACTTCTTCATGGAATACTTGGAGAAAGAAGTTCAGTGTTTTTTGAAGTCGCAGTGGGGTTACACCCTAAACCAAAAGAGTTTCGAATGGCTCAGGGAAACTTTTTTGAAGCTGTTCGGACGAAAGAAGTCAGATATTTCATCGTGGATGAAACTATTCGGAATTCGACAGAAGGATGGCCAGTCAACGAAGGAGTTTATGAAAAAAGTAAGAATTCGTTGTTTTAAAGAATTACCGGAGTTGACCTCAGAAGAAAGAGAGCCAAAAACTCTCCAAGCTTTTATAAATGGTTTAATGAATGACAGAGCTCAAAAGGCATTAAAAGTGTTTCAGCCTAAAACTTTGGATGAAGCATTCAAGATGATAAAAAAAGAATGTGTAACTCAGGAGATGTCGGCAACAGTAAATGTGCTAGCCGAGAATGATGAAATTCGAATGCTCAGGGATGAAGTTTCAGAACTGAACAAACGTATTACCTCATTGCAGGAAACGGTAAAAATGCTGCACCAAGAAAGACAATCGAATCAATTGAAATGCGATAATAGAACGAGAAATCCTTTAAAAGAAACAAGTGTATGCTGGAATTGTGGGAGCAGCAGTCAAATTCTGAGAGACTGTAAAAAGTCTCGATTCTGCAAAAAATGCAACAAAAAGGGGCATATAGATAAGTTTTGTCTAAACGAAAAACGTAAATCAGTCCATGCGGTCGAGTCTGCCAGTATATCCAATAATGAAAGTGAAACAGACACGGGAATAGGTACGGAAGAACCGAGCATTTGTTATATTTCAAATGCAAAGAAGTCGTATGCCAGAGCGGTGAAAGAAACAGTTCCGAAACAAAAGAAACAGAATAATCTTCGAGTAAAGAAGAGCAGTTATAAAGTAAAAGATCAGAACAAACCAATGTGTTTCGGTCGGATCAATGGGAACAGTAAAAAGATCATACCATACATTGGAGCCGAAGTGAATGCTATCAGCAAAGACATGCTAATGGAGTTGCAAGATTCAGATAAAACATTGAAAACCAGACGTTCATCCAGAAAAATCAAGTGTGCAGATTGATTTACAGTGCCTGTATGAGCGGAAGTATCCCTGATAGTTGAATTGGGTGCTAAAGGGAAAAGTTGTAATTTCTTTGTTGTGGATGGATTGAGTCCGGATATAATTATTGGGATTCGAAGCATGAAGAGTCTTGGGATTAAGATTGATCTCGATAATAATGGTGTTAATAGTGGAACAATTTTCGTTCCATTCGTTTCGAANNNGAATGCAGATACGACAGTCCCGACAAATCAGTTAAACTGAAAGTGTACAGTTTGAGGAGTCGGAAGCAGTATTTGCCTATGAGACTCAGACTGTAGCAGCTGCCGTTACACGAGAAGCACCTGAAAGTGAGTGTCTCTTATCCCAATTTAGATATGTGAATGATAGCAATAGAGACAATATTATTAGTTTAGTGAAAGAATTCAGAGATGTATTTAGTTGGTCTAAATATGATATAGGCTTGGCGCGGACCGATGAGCATAAAATAGAGCTTAAAGATAATGACCCGATACAGGAGCAAACAAGGAGAATTCCGGTGGTGCTCCAAGAAAAAGTTGATGAGTTTGTTGAACAGTTGCTACAGAAAAATATTATTCAACCAAGTCTATCAGAGTGGAACGCTTCTATAGTGATTGTGCCAAAAAAGGACGGAGATATTCGACTTACAGTAGATTACCGGAGACCAAATCAAAAGACTAAAGTTCCATAATTTCCAATTCCTGACGCACAATTACTTTTTGATACCCTGGGAGGAGCGAAACACTTTAGTACAATTGATTTGGCTGCAGGATATTATAACATAAGTCTTGCAGAGTGTGATAGAGAGGAAACAGCATTTAGTACTAGAAAAGAACACTGGGAGTTTTTGAGGTTGCCAATGGGTTTAGCGGCAGCGCCAGCAACGTTCCAAAGAGTTATGAAAGCAATATTAAAGGAAGAAGACTGGAGGGAATGCTTGATATATTTGGATGATATTCTAGTTTTTGGAAGACACGAGAGGAGCATTTGGTCAGACTGCGAAAAGTATTATCCAAAATCAAAGAAGCCGGTCTAAAAATTGCCCCAGCAAAGTGCCAATTTTTTGCAAGGGATGTAAAGTACCTTGGCCATAGAGTATCATCCAATGGAATTTCAATGGATGAGGATAAAATCAAGTGCATCCAGGAGTGGCCACAGCCAGAGTCTCAAGAAGAAATGAGAAAATTTCTTGGACTTTGTGGATACTATCGCTATTATATTAAACAGGACGCAAAATTGTTGCATCATTAGAAGAGGCATGTAAAGACTGTTGATACAAAGCTTGGACTAGAAAATTACACCCGTTGCAATTGTCAGCCTGTTTGTGTGACGCATTTCTTCATTTGAAACAATGTTTAATGACGGCGCTAATTTTAGCAGTTCCGAATAGCTACGACCCATTCATATTGAATACGGATGCATGTGATAACACGATTGGATGTGTCCTTTCTCAAGTGCAAAGTGGTGATGAAAAAGTAATAGCCTACGCTTCGCATAAGTTGTCTACAGCAGAACAACATTATTGTGTGACACGAAAAGAGTTACTGAGTGTCTATAAATACACAAAAATGTTTAGACACTATTTTTTTGGAAGAAGATTTAGTATAAGAACTGATCACAAAGCTCTATGCTGGATGATGAATAGAAAAACACCGAGTACAAGTCAATTTAGTTCATGGCTCAATGAATTGAGTGTCTTTGATATGGATATCCAATACCGGAAAGGAGAAGAACATAAGAATGCGGACGCTCTATCCCGAGCGCCAGAACAATGCCTGCAATGTGCAATGAACCACGAAAATCCGAAGGCAAAGAAATTTTAAATATTACAATGAAAATCAAAATGATAAAAAACGGTTATCTACTGTCGGCGGATAGCAATGGAAGAAGAAGAGGTCTATCAGACGGATGATAATAATCTGGCTTTGATAATTAAACTTATGAAAAACAAAAACGTTGAAGACCAATATCCTGGAGAACTTCAGAATGCAGAAAGAGAAGCCCAGGTGCTATGGAGAAATCGGAAGGACTTGCGATATAGAGGAGACTTGCTATATATTATTCGCCAAGAGGACTATAAACTTCTTTTACCAAAAAATAGAAGAGATGAAATCATCGGCCATGCCCATATGTTACATGGGCACATCGGAGTCAGCAAAACATCAGCTCTTTTAAAGGAGAAATTCTACTGGTCAGGTATGTCTTTTGATGTTAGAATAAGAATAGGAAAATGTAAAGAATGTCAGAGGCGAAAAAATCAACGACTCATGGATCAAGGCTCATGGATCCTTAAATGCAGGGTAACCCTTTTAAACAATATCTATTGATGTAACAGGACCACTTCCAGAAAGTAAAAATGAATGTAGATGCATCTTGGGAATTATTGATAACTTTTCAAAATACCCCATGCTGATACCGCTGAGAAATATGACTGCGAAAACGATATGCAAATCCATATTTGACAAGTGGATAGTGCAATTTTGAATCCCGGACAGGATACACTCAGATAGAGGTACTGCTTTTGAGAGCGAGATCGTACAGGAACTTTGTGCTCTTCTCGGAATTAGAAAATCTCGGAGCTCACCATATTATCCTGAAGGTGACGGGGTAATTGAGACACTATTTGGTACAGCAAGACATGCTTTACGCAATAGCGAAGTCATCTGGATGTGAATTGGAAGAGGCGATCTCCTTTGTTGAATTCGGACTAAGAAATACAATTTGTAGAAGCACTGGATTCAATCCCTTCGAGGTGATTTTTGGTCGGAAAATGAGGTCTTTCTACTCGGAAAAGAAAGTGAGTCCAGAAAATGATGGAAACTATTGCAAATATATCACAGAACTTCAACAAGTGTTACAAGTGGTGAGCCAACAGATCAAGAACAAACAAGAAATTAAAAAGCCAGCTACATCAGGTTCATGGGTTTGTTTGGTAATTGGTGATCTAGTGCTGGCTAGGATACTACCTCGAATCAAAGGAATCGATATGCCGAGATACGAAGGGCCATATGCGTTGATCGGTAAACTGGGGAAGCATGTGTACAGATTAAAAAAGATTAGTGACGGAAGAATAATTGAGAGAAATGTGGTGGATATCAAAAGATTGAGAACATCACAAAATGACATGAGAAAATCAGAAAAGGTTACAACAATTATGTCAAAAAGTATCAAAAATGATCATCATGATGTACATGAAGAAGACCAGATGCCAGAGGAAGATCGACGGAATATTAATGAAACAAGAGTAAGACGCAATCCAGGTCGAGGCCGACAGAAGCCTAAAAGATACAGAAATTAAGTTGTCGAACAGGGCGAGTGTGGAATAATTATGTAAATATTAATGTATTTTAATGTGTGTGTTATTTTAATAATCATTATTGTAAATTTTAATTCAAATATATTTTTCTTAATTAAATATTCTTTCACAACATTTTTTCTTTAATTTCTTTTTTATATTAATTCAAATCCGGAACACACCGTATATATAAGGAAATATACCTTGGTGTTAAATAACATTCAATTTCTTAAAACTTTTGTACGAAGATTTGAAATGGTTGATGTGGTGCTCTAACAAATTACAGAAAAAAATAAAGTAATGTTAAATGTAAAAAATGCCGTTGTTTTAAATAATACAAAAACTGTTTTTGAAATAAATTGTTTGACAAAGAGCGTTTGACTTGTTATTGTACTCGAGCAAATATGTCGTAGATTTAGATGGCAATCTATTAATTTCTGAGGGAGCGAAAAATCCTTATAATTTATCTGAGTATCAATACAGGAGCTCTCCATAATCTCGACACAATTGGTCTCCCAACGGGCCGAGCATGGAAATTCGGGTCTTTCATAGACGGTTTTATAATATTTATCGTGACTTCCCGCTCCGATGCGACAGAGCATTGATCTCAGATGACAACCGAGATGAGCTGTACGACTCTTTGCACCCGACCGAAGACCACATGATTAAGTTGTATCGTACAAGATTCATCGGAGCAGAGGGCTGTGTAGTGACCAACTTATTTTGTGTTTCTTCATCCTTATTTAATTTAATTTACTATACAATTAATTTTGATAAGAAATTGAATTGAAAATAAAGATCGATTAAAAAAATCGATAACAAAGATTGGAAAATTTAAAATGAAAAGAAATCCAAGGAGATATTAAATCAGAAACTATAAGTTGAATTAAAAAAACCAAATCCAATTTCCTGATTCAATTTCCTCATTTTCGATTTATTCTTTCAAACCAGTAGTCAACTCAAATCCAACAATCTGTCCTGGCAGTTGGAACTCGATTTTCTACACAAATTCCATTATAAATCGCCAAATAACAAACTCGATTTTTTATACGAATTCAATTGTCGAAGAGCGACTATTAATTGTCAAATAACAAATTCGATTTTTATACAAATTCCATTATCGAAAAGCAGTTATCAACAGTCGATTAACGAACTAGATTCTTTGACATTTATTCCATTACCTTGTAAGTGGTTGCTCTTTTATATTAAACTGTTATTTGTTAGAAATTCGAATCTCATTTTTAATTGAATCTTATTTTATAACTAAGTTCAACAAGGGTTGATTTTTATTAGCCTAGTTATGACATCGGTTAACTCGTTTTCTTTTTATGAACAGGAAATTGATCGATCCTTTTTCCTTAAAACTGAAATAAGTATCTCTTAATTTCTCTATAGGCTGGACTATAGTTTCTTTTGTAGTTTGTAATAAATGTCTACTACCCATTTTACAATTTCGATTTACTATAAAGCATGGTAAATGTAATATTTAAACAAAATTTATTATTTGTTACGACGCGACATTTTCGCGATTAGTTAATAAACCATTTCCGCCACTTACACCACCCAGCGAGCATAAGATTTTTATGAAAGCTGGGAATAGTCAAACTCGAATATTCCCATTACGTGTAGATAAATCCCATACACACTCTGAATTATGAAGCTCAGGAGAGGATTTGTGAGAGCCAGTTCTCGTGAGTGGGAATGGAGAAATCTCCCTTAAAGTTTTTAGGGACTGAGAACGTGGTAGTGGACTCCGAGAAGGGTAGCGACCCACCTGTGAGAGGAGTCCCGTTAAGAAGACCCTATAAAACCTTTACATCGCCGATCTACCGAAAATGAACCCGAGAAAACCTTGTAGAAACCCTGAAAAGAAAGGAGTTAATTAAGAATTTTAATTAATTAAGTAAATTACCAAAGATGATTCAGTATGAATCATAGGACTGCTGAACGTTTTGCGAAATAAACAACTGACATCCGTCGCTGGTGCGCGGGCCAGCGTCCTGTATATCGCGGGTCGCAACTGGAAGTAAAAAAGATAGAATTAAGCCAAATAAACCATCGCGCACTATCTGTCCAGCATCATCTGCGAGCTTGAAAATATAAACCGACTGTCGAGGAATCATTACAGAATAACGGCAGCATCCCACGAATGACTGATAACATAAAAAAAGATAAAACATAAATAAGCAGTCAAACGAATTACAATAATTCCTACTCCGTCACATCCAGTTAGGCATAAACAAGATGATTTCAAGACAGCTGTCACATCCGTGAATCGCGGATGCTGCGAATAAATCGACAGGCAGAATGATTATAATCACCTCGTAAACCTACCCTGCTGCAAATATATGTCGGTATATTGCACATAAACTCGACGATGCCGGGTAGTGTGTGCAATCAGTGAATATATATATATACCCGATACATCACGAAAATGTTGCTCTCGCACTAAAAAAAGAAGAAGTTGCCACATTATTCTAATTATTGTTACTAATCATTGCCCGCACTTTGCACAATTTACACGGCATAATTTTCAGCACCTGAAACCAAGAGACCAATTCTAATTATATCTTTGAAGATTGATGACTTGAATACTAACTTGTCCTTTGGAAGAAGAAAAATGTATATAATATTTACATCCACTAATATCTGGAAGGTGAGCACCGTGCCAGTATTTATTATAATTTTTATGTCGCGGTATTCATTTTATTTAATTTTAAATAATTTTATCTAATTTGGTTTAATTTGGTTTGATTATTTACTTTCATATCGATACGCTGTGTATAAACGGTTGAAGTAACTTAATATATTTTACTACAGTTATATTCTTTCTTTAGTTCATTGATTTTTAATTTTAATATTATTTCTGCTTTAAATCAATTATTGATTTTATTTTATTAACCGTTTTTCCGAACCATGATGGTGATATGAGGCAGCTAAGAGTTACGATAGGAAGGAGATGTTATGAAGTTGAGGAGGTTGAAGCGATTGACGAGGGAGTAAGAGTTATAATCAGAGAAAGTAGAGAACGGACAAATGAGAGTAGGGTATTGAAGGTGAAGAGGACCGTGGCGTGAGGGTTAGGACGCTACGTGTGGATAATGTACATAGACACATAATTTATAATATAATTTACTGACACTTCCTGTGAGGGAAAAAAGGTTGTAGTTTGTAAATAGAGGAGTCGTCAACCTGATTTAATAATAATAAATATTTGATGATTTAATAAATATTCGATGATTTCATAACAATAAATACGATTAATGATAATGAATATTTCATCATTTAATAACAATAAACTTTGCATCTTTTAACAATAATAATTATGGTAGATATTCATAAATATTCGATCTCTTAACGATAATGAATAAAGTAGAAATTAATGAAGTAATACTTGGGTGATAAATAAATTATGATAAAGAGACGAAGACCAGTTGCAAGAGTCTCCGAGAGTTACGAGAGGAGAGTTGAGTGATGAGTATTGTTTGCGGGTCGAGAGACAAAGTGGGTCCGTACTTTAGGGTTAAGTGGGCTAAGCCTATTCGTGGAGGTGAAGTAAATAGCGTGATCTATTTGATACCGAGATTTGTAACGTTATGAAATAAATTTAGGAACTTAAAACCAGAGCTCGTATATCTGTGTAACTATCGACTTAATTTGAGCCTACATTTGAAACATACATTTTAACAACATTTTGCCATGGTAGGAATGTAATAAAATTTCAATTCACGAGACCAACGAGAGATGCAAACAATTGATTACAGTCACAGAAAGTTTCCAATGACCGATTTATTATGAAAAACTATTTATCACATATAACTAGTTTCTGTAAAATATTTAAATATTTAATGCCAACAAATATGGTAAATGAAATAAATAAACAAAGCTAAAGCTCCTATTTAAATCAAAATTTTAAATCAAAATCAGGAAACCTTTGAAAGTTATGATAAAAGGAAAGTTTAAAAATATTTGAAAAGTAATATTAAATAAAAAGGTTTGAAAAATAATATTACCTGAATGTGGATTGAGGCGAAGAACTTTTTGGAGGTAACGCAGGCCGACCACAGTATGCAAGGAGCACGCAGGTTGACCGACGTTTACTTCCTTTTGACTCTCTTCGTCCGGCTTAATTAATAAACTAGTACAATAAACATTTAAACAATGATATGAAACAATATAAACCCCGTCAGACATTGAGACCACCAGTCGGGTAATACTCGTTACTGGTTAGAACCCGAAGGCACTCCGAAGCGCATACAACTTGTTGATATGCGTGGAGGAGGTGCGTCTGTTCCATAATTATGAGAAATATCGACGCAGATATGGAGAAATGTAAAGTATATGAGTCATATAATATGACTGAGTTACCGTTGAACTCAAAAAACGGATGGGGGCTCTGAGTCCACGAAAATGTTGCCGAGAGAGGGGAACACGACATATTACAAGACGTTAATATAAAAAATTTTCTTCATGATTTTCAAAGAATTATTGTCACTAGCGTGACCTATATTTTGACCTAAAAATTTGACATTTTTTACTTAAAAACTTTTTATTTTTATATAATATAAAAGTAAAAAACTATTATATCAACATAAAGTCACTTTCTTTCAGTTTTTAGGAAAAAATTTGTAATTTTTGGTTCAAAATTGATTAAAGATACTAAAAAATTATAGCATTTTCAAAAAATATACAAAACAACAATTACAAAATTAAAAAGTTATATTTAATACACAAATTTTTCAATATTTTCATCATTAAAATTTATTCGTTTCTGTAATATAGAATTAAGTTTTGAGAAACTGCGTTCAACGCTAGCTGAAATGGATTGAAATTACATTATAAGACCATAAATTGAGGGGCTGAGGTTAGAGTTTGACATATCTTGTATTTCTAAAATATCATTTTTTTGAAATCTGGTTTTCACATAATCTTCTATTTTACAATTATCCTCTCCAAAATTGAAATATGTAAGCATTCTTAATGCTGCCTCAATTATGTATTGACTAGATTCCATTTAAATTGATAAAGGTGAAAAATTCCAAAATTTGGAGGTAATGTTGTATAAACTATTTGCCACAGTATTAGATTCTAATGCTTTTTTAGTTTCAAGTACAAGAATTTCTCAACTCGTAATGTTGTTAAAAATTTCTTTTACTGCACATAGATTATTTGAATAATAAAGGGAAGCTTCAATCCCAAAGCCGTACGAGTAATTATTGGGGTGGGTGGGACCCCTATCTCTTTAAAAAGTGTTATGCAGCTTTTATTCTTCATTGAAGCAACTTTATTTGTAGAAATCAGCGTATCGACGTCTTTGTAATTTGCTCTCACTCTCATAGCGGCATTATGCATAAGATGGCTTATGCATGTTACATGGAAAAGATTTGGATAAAAGACTTTCAAATTTTTCCAGATTTATTCATAAATCTTGCTGCAGCACTGATCCAAAGAACTAAGTCATTTTTATTTATACCAAAATCTTTGATAAACTGATCAATGCTTACTGATACCTCATTTGATGTGAGTGACTTTGAGAAAACAATTGATCTTACCAAATAAGTTCTTGAAGAATCCTGAATTTTGTCAACAAGACTATGTATATTATTTTTACCATTGATACATGTTTCATCAAAAACCATAAAAGTTTTTGTCCCTCAATATGAAATTTTATTTTCTGAATAAGTTGGTTGTGAACAAGTTCAACTTGGTTTCTGCAACGTATTCTGAAGGAAGAGGATGGTGGATACTTAAGAATAGTTCTTGAATTTTGTTCTTCCTCAATTTCTTTAGCGCAATATTTATACTTCAAAAGGGTTCTGTCACTTGGAAAGCAAATGACTTTCTATTTTCATTTTCCGTCGTTAAATTTGGTTAATATCTGTGCACATACATTGCCGTTGAGTGCTCTATTGACTTTCTATGGGATTCTAAATTGAACAACTTGTCGCAGCATACATTAATTTGACACAACCTGCGAAATAGATTATTCTCAGAGTCCAATGTTAATTCTGATGGATATATTTGGATAATTTACATATAATTGCTCCTCGAAAATTACTCTTCATAAAAATAGCTCCGTGAAAAAATTGATCCCTGGAGAATTACTCCCGAAAGGGTGAATTTTAATGCAAAAAATAACTGCAAGTAAAATATCGATGTATAAAATATAGTACATTTTTAATGGGATTCCAGATAAATGCACGCGCCGATAAATGCGCTAAAAGGGGATTGCATAAATGTTTTGGAAATTTTTTTTATTATTAATTCGTCATTGCTAAAAATATTTTTGAAATATAAATTTAATAAGTGGTTTTGAAAATAATTCAATTGAGGGTTGGCATAAATCGTATATTTAGTGGAATTTATATTGAGTCTTTTTGATAATTGTTTAATTGATAATAAATTTGTGTTTTTTATCTTTTAGTTCATTATATTAAATTTATATTTTAATAATATTTTTAGCATTAACGAATTAATAATAAAAACATTTCAAAAACATTTATGCAATTACCTTTTAGCGAATTTGTCACCGTTCCGTTTTTATAATACACTATCTTGAGGATAGGGTTAACCTAACTTCTAACCCCATAACCCTAACTTTTAACCTACAACCTAACCCTTACCACTACTCTTAACGTAAACCCTAACCATAATGCTTCAGATCGCTAATTTTAGCTGGTTCTATATTGAACCTTATGCTAGGTAGTGATAAGACCATCCTTCTTCAATAAAGACAACAGTTTGAACTCACGCAAGAACACTTAATTAATACATGAAAAGTAAAAAACTGGTGTGGGTATGTTGATTTCTGGCCGTTGCTTTTTAATCAGATCACTAAATGTAACTGGCCGTATATTGAAACTCATTACAAAATAAATTATGCATAAAATATCTATTTATATTGAAAAACATGTTTTCTATCGGTGCTACTGTTATTCTTTACGGGCACTGAATTACATAATATAATACACTTATTACAATTACATAATATGAGTACAAAAAATATTAAATTAAATAACATTTCAATGTGGTTTATTAGTGATATTTTCAAATATTTTTATGGGATAGCAAAACTTCATTTATTTGAACTAAAGGTATAATGTTATACTAATTTATATAATGTTGGACAAAATCACAACTTCATCCCATATATGTATATTATACATACAGAAATTAAGTAAAACATATAACAAACACCGATCCCATAACACTACATCTGTATGTCTCGTTATTAAGCTTCTCTAGTTTTTTCTACTTTTGAAACTCCCAGCGACATATTCGACTGATCGATAATCATGGATTGACTATTTTAGGGATTTATCGAATTACTACTTATAATCTCACGAAGGCTTACCACAAATCTCTGAAATCTTATAAAAATTCAACGATTAGATTGTTTGATTTTCTTAACAACCATTTTATATTTTTTCATATTTTTATTTTCCTGAATTTTTACAACACTTTAATAAATAATTTATTTTTCAGTTTTTCAAAACAAAATATTTCCGAACGAAATTTTCCACACTAACCACAACTATCATTCAATGAAAAACACAAAAGTTTACAATTAGATTTTATTTATTGTTTTTCGTCCCAAGATTTTCTTATCAACATTATTTTTTTTTCCATTTAGAAAAAAATATTTACATTTTCATTGTCAAATAATTTCAATCATAGAATTAAAAGAAAGACAAAAAACACCGAAATTCATAATTCTAAAAATATCAGTTGAAATTTGTTTCAATCAATAAAATTCATCATTCAACTGACGTTTAATTTCAAAATTAATACGTTGCCGAATTCGTTTTGGGTTTTTGTTTTGTTTTTTTTTAATTACAAAAAAAATATTTTTGTGATGGTCGATTTTATCCGCAACAACAAAAAAGATTTTCTGTCGAATTTGGAGAACTATGCCGATATTGTAATGGAGACAATTGATTTTCTTTCGAATTCAATTGATTATACGCGATTGTCGACAGGTGATTCGGAAAACGCGCCGATTTCTGCCACATGTCGGTCGAGTTTGTCTCGTGGCGACCTTCATCGAAGACGGCTATCGATTGATCACTCAGTGGACCGATCAGATCGATTTTATCTCGTCTTTGTGGAAACTCCATTCGGTATTGATTGGCGTGTTTCTGCTGATCAATATCGTGTGTCAATTGGTCGGTAGCGGCCTCATCATCTGTCGGTACCGGGTGAGACTGGGCTGTGGCGTGCTGATGTTCGATGTGCTCATTCAGGTTATTGCAATTGATTTGTATTGCAAATATAACGACAGTTTTCAAAATTATTCGGACAAATTTTCATAAAAAAATAAAAAATAATTAAAAATTACTTTTTAAAATTGAGAAACAAACAATAAAAAATTTAATATATAAATTTTAATCGACTGTATGAAACATTTCGATATTGTTTCATTGGATTTATTACAAGATCGATAGAGAGCATATAATTTTTTTAATATGAGCGATGAGCGTTGATTGTAACCCCCTCCTTGGTAATTGTTAT
>MQRK01234266.1:41997-54033 GCA_001938485.1 Girardia tigrina
AATTATGAGAATAAATTATTAGGTCATCAAGTATAACTGTAAAAGTAACCTAAAGCTCAGATACTGTGATCTTGAGATTACTTTTACTTGAAAAAAATGATTGAATAAACAAAACAAAAACTCAGAAGTTGAAGTGATATTTAATTGCCAAACAATAACAATCAAAACTCGTAGAAAATAAATAACCGTCCAGAATTGTTTTCTTGGCCTTTCTTTTAAAATCAATTGGAATAAGAGATCAACTGGATTTCACGGGTTTACACTGTCACGATATCGTATATTTACTAGTAAATACGCTTTAAATCGAGATATCAATGCGCAGGAGTGGTATTAGCGTTCTGTGGTCGATCCGATTGAATGTTGCTGTGATTTAATGTCGGCTTTGGGTATTGAAATTGCAAAGTAAGATGATCAAATGTAAATAATTTTCTGATTTTTTAATGATTTTCCTTTTTTTTCCATTTTTCATTTAATGATTTTTTTATCTTGTCTTAATTTAATTATTCCATATTGCTATGGAATAATTTTTATCACATCCCAATAATAAAATAAAACAGTCTTCTCAGTAAAAAGAAAGAAAAAAAATATGACACACAAAATAAAAAGTAAAGAACAAATGACTCTTGATCAACTTGTGAAACATAATGATTGTGAAAAAATCACACAGATAAATAAAAAAAACCATAATAATAACACACAAAAGGAAGTATATAAAAAATATAATAGTTCTTTGACACATAAAGGAAAAATAAATTTACACACTTCGATAAACACAAATAAAAATGTACATTTACATTAACTTTTGGAGAACTAAAGTCAAAGTTTATTGATAATTTACCAATACAAATATTTATGTCATTCATTAAAGTATGAACCCATATTATCAAAACACTTATGCTATTTAAGCGACAGCTTGCTGAGGCCATTTGAAAATAAATTTGGTTGGCGAATATTTATAAATTCTTTGAAAGCTATTTTTACGGCATCTTTGGAATTGAATCTTTTTCCCATCAAAAAGTTGTGCATATTGAGAAAGAATGATAATCAGTTGTAGTTAGGGCTGGTGATAATGGAGGATGATGCAGAAGTTCCAAATCAAGTTTCTGTAGTTTTGTCATGGTTTTAAGTGCAGTTGGTGGTTTGTATTGTAGTGGAGCAAGATTAGAGTTGAAATGTTTACCTAACGCTGCTGTTTTTCTTTGAGTTTCCACATCATATCTTCTAATTGGTTGCACTAGAAATTTTCTGTGACCGACGAACCAGGTTTCATGAAGTCACAATGGATTACACCTGCAACACACTACCAAACACTCCCCATCAGCTTCTATCGATGAATTTGATTGTGTTTTGATGCTTCATTCGTATCCATCCATCCTGCTGAACGTTTGCGATTATCATATTGAATCTAATTTCTATCCTAAGTGAAGATTCGATTCAAGAATTCATCACATAAATAACGAAAAAGTATCATCAACTAATCAGCCAAACGCTTTTCCTTCAACTCATGTGGAATACACGTATCTAACTTTTTCACCTTACTTATTTTAGCTAACTTATTCAATATTATTTACATTGTAACAGGAAACGTTAGCGATAAATCATGAGCACTTTGTGATGAATCCGACTCTATGGTTACCTTCAAATCGTCATAGTCTACCAGCATTTCTGGTTGACTTCGAGACTCATTTTTGAGGGTATAATTACTTTTCACGAATTTCTTGAACAAATTTGAGACTGTCTACTACATACTATCATTGTATTCGAATGCATTATTGGTGTTTCGCATGGTTTTTGATGCTGATGTTCCACGCAGAAACTCGTATTTCAAAATAGTTCAAATTTCGTCCTTTACCATTTTTTAAAATACGGAATATTAAAACAAGTTAAGAATACTGTTAATTAATCTTGATTGATGTATTCAATAGCCAAGATATGTAGCAATCAAACAAAATACTGAGCACCAAAATGTAAAGTCTTTGTCAAATTATAACTATTTGAATTTATTGTAATCATGCCTACAAATATCCTACTTGTTAAGTTATCAATATTGAAAATATAAGACCATCATCATCGAATGCATGTTTTTAGAATTATTTGTTATTATTTATTTAATATTTATGATTAATATTATTATTTGATCAATTTTGTTGTTTTGACCATTTTCATAATAGACAAATTATTGAAATCCTATAGTTTTCTGTTGATTCAGGATCTCCTTGGTTTTTTGGTTAAATATTTTTGTATGAAGTTTTGTATAAATATATTTGATTTTGCAAATTTTCATTAGACCAAAAACATTTTATGCTTTATATTGAAACGTTTTTTGGAGGTTAAATTATTTTATTCTTTTTCCAAGATCATAGAAAATTGAACACGTGAATATTCAATTTCCTATCTCTTCCTACGCAGCAAGTGAGGCTTATAGTATCTATCGAGACTGTTGACGATCTGATTATCGAAGAGGAGATTGTTCTTCCTAAATTATCGATCATTTCCTTGTCGGTGAAAAAGTGGAATAATTTAGATTCCATCAATTTATGTAATTTTTTCAAATTACCTTTTGTTCTTTTTTATCCATTTAAAGTAGGCATAGCATAATAAAGTGAACACCGGCTATTGTAAGGATCTATGGTAATGAAAAGAAAATAATCCAAAATGAACATCAAGTTGCGGGGGATGAAATAGTATATGCTGATTATAAAAGAATCTGTCTTAATGTCAACCTATGACTCGGCTCTCAACAAAATCCACGTCCTCCAAATATAAATAACTAATCTGAAGATTAAACATAATGCCTACAATAATCGGCAAACTGGTTTCTCATGGAACCACCCGAATGAATCAACGCGTCAGGTTATAATATGGAAAGAAAACTAGCAATGAACATGAGTTTCGGAATTATCTCTCGAGGGTGACTGTTCCCCTTAAAATCTTTGTTAGATAAAACATGAGACAAATGATTGAATCTCGATGTCGAATTTCAGATCTAGAAGGAGAAAAAAGTCTGATTTTTGCATTAAATAATATAAATATAATTTATCAGTAAATATATTTTAAGTTTATATGGGGTTATAAGACTGAATGTGTCTTAAAATTAATTAAATAATAAACTTTTTAAAAAAAGTAATACTAAAATTTTAGATGTTCAAGATCAAGAGCAATCTTGCAACACTAATGATAAAAGTTTGGGAATTGGTTATGTGTTAACTGTGCCATATTCAGAGGGGTTTAAATATTTAAAAATTCTATTTTGAAAGCCTTAGATAATGCAATAAGTTTAAAAGTAATATCCTGGACCCAGAAAATTGAAAGCATGTTTGGCAATAAATCTCCAACGCCATTGGGACTGTGTTCGGATCTCATTTACCAATATACGTGTAATGGGTGTAACGTCACATACATTGGAGAGACTTCCCGTCATCTCTGTAACAGAATCCAGGAACACAGTCGCAATGAAGGTGGAAGTAACATTGCAGGACATAGAAGACATTGTAAAGGAGATATAACTTCACAACACTTTAAAATTCTGTGCACTCAATTTAAAAATTATTGGGAGAGAGTGACATGTGAAGCGTTATATATAAGATCTTTGGATCCTAAAATTAACGTTCAAACTGCACTCTCTACAATTTTTTTGAGAGTTTTTAAATGATGTACTGATTACGTATTGATTACATAATCATTAACTGCACTATATAAGTAAATTTCGTTTGAAAAATCATTTGTTCTGACGATGACGGTTAAACCGTCGAAATTAATAAATATTTTCAATTGGCTTTCGAATTTTGATTTTAATAAACTTTTCATTGATTATTTTAAAACACATTAAAAAAGAAATAAACAATTATGCGATTATTAGTGGTAAAAGAAATAACTTTTAATCAATTAAGCATTTGAAAGATTATAAAAAGCTTATATATTTTAAATTAATTCAATTTACAACTGACTGTCCCTGACCTCTTAATGGGAGTCATATCGAATTAGAATTTTGGTGGCTAACAAAAGAGATTGTTCCTTGCTAAGCAAAAATACAATATAAATATGTATATGGCTTTATGTACTTAAGTATATGTTTACACAAAAGAAAACAAATGTAACACTTCCTCTGTGCAAAAACGGTTTTCCGTTTTAACTCAATATTAACTCAATATATCATTCGTTATTTCTAAAGTAAAGGTGAATAAGTAACATAAAATAAGTACCCTAGGCCCCAAATGGGGATCAGTGAATTTTTATTAATTTTTCTGATATTGCATATGAGTTTACAGGACGTTTAGTCATTATCTACTACTAAGCATGTCACCCTATTGCCTCACGTGTTATCTTTCAATTCCGAAAATTAGATGAGATATCATAATAAGTAAATTTTATGCAACATTTTAAGAAAAAAATCTGGTACTTTATGGGTTAATGAAACCTTTTTTATATAATATATTAACTTGAATTTGCGTTATTCAACTATTGTCTTTAAGAAATCAAGATTTAATTACAAATTATATTTTTGCATAACTTGTAGTACATTGTGAACAGTTTCAATTGCTTCCAAATTGCATGCTAATGTTTCGGGAAGTTGATCCTTTCTTCAATATCCTTCATTCCAAATATATGCAAATATATAATATGTTAGGAGCTTTTTTGAGTTCAAAAAATTTTCGAATTTGAAATCTAATAAATTTAATAATTATATTTCGAAAAGTAGATTTATAGATTATGTTAAAATAAGATTTTTATAAAATAGCGTAAAAAGTAATGTATATAAAATTAATTTTTAATGTTTAACATAAAACAAATAAATAGATTTATTAATAAAGTAAATTATAATTTTATATGAAACGTAAAATTTAATATGAAAACTAATAAATAAACTAGAAAATTATTTTGCAACGTTTATGTAAATATTAAACAAATCAAAAATGATATTAATTCATAAATTTTAAATTAAAATATAATTGCTTTATGACCAAATGAAAATATAACTCTCATTAAAAAAAGGATTAAATTTAAAAAAACTGGAAATATAATTTTCGATTTTCTAAGAAATATAACTTATTTTTATTTTTAAAAAGTGTATTTTCACCGAAATGGAAAGGTAATTTAAAAGTTGTTTAATTGAACTGAAAACGTAATTATTATTGAAAATATAATTTTATTGTATGTAAAAAAGGGGTAATTTAAAGTTGTTAAATAAAACGAAAATTGCAATTTTAATTTTATTTTTAAAACGTTATTAAATTTAAATAACGGTTAAATTTAAATATATAATAAAATGGAAATTTAATAAAAGATTGAACAAAATCTTTCTGACAAAATTTTTATAAAATAAATCTTTAATGTTATGTTAAAACAAACAAAAAAAATATAAAATTTAAATTATTTATAAATGAAATAACAATATCTATATTTATATCTATTTTTATTTATAATGATTTGTGTAAAAAGAAAGTGCGAAAGTTTCTCGAAAATATTTGTTTAAAAAACTTAAATTGTTATAGAAATAAAATTTTATTGTCATGAGTTCAACTTTTGAATCTGAACCCAATAATATACATTACACTTTTGAATGCTTTCTGAAGATTCAAGAAAATATTTTTTACTTTTTCGACAGCATGATCTTAGCCGGCACTTTGGACAACATCAAAATTAGTGAAATTATTATTAATTTTTTTTCAGATTTAGTTTGTTAGAAATATCCTTGCATTACGTTTTTTATAATTAATATCTGTATGAATTGAATATGATACAACTAAAATCTACAAAATTAAAATAATTTTCCTTTCTCGAATTCTTTACAACCTAACCGAATGATCAAATGTAAAATCAATTTTTATAAAACCAAAAAAAAGAATATTCTTTTTTTTCAGGATTTACAGGAATTTATTTTCGAAATAAGAAAGATTTACAAATAATTCCTAACAATTCTCTATTCTTTCTGTGTAATCTCAATCATACTTGCAGGTACCCTAACTTAATGCATTCTACAAAATGAAAGAAAAGAAGAAAAAAACGTTTCAAAAAGAATATACCATCAAAATAAAAAGTCTTTTAAAGTTAATTATTTTATTCTAATTTTCGATTCCAAGAAAAAAAAACCTATAGTTTAATTATATTTTCCCCGAAAATTAAACCGGTCAACAAGAACATCGTATCAGTTATATTTCGTGACGAAGCGGGCGAATTTTAGCAGTGCTCATACTCAAGGGATAGGGTGACAGGCAATTAGACAAAATGTCAATTATCAATACAGTCGGCCTTCCAACAATTATTTCCCAATTTAAATTTCGGGAAAAATCATTTTCCAATGAATCTCCAAACAAAAATCTCATTGTTCATTTGGAAAAATCAAAAGTCGCTCAGCGCAAACACATTTAAAATCAAAACGAAAAGATAAGACAAGAAAAACCGTTTTGCTTCAAGATTTTTTTCCCGGGATTTTTTTTCTTTTTCAAAAGAAAAAAAAACAGGGAAATTGGGAATCAATTTATTCATAGTTGATAATGTGTGAAATATGATTAAATTCGTGTAGGGCTGTTATTAAATTTATGAAGGATAAGTGCAATCTCTGACGAGCCCTATGGGTCTAGTAGATGAAGCATTGAAATTATAATTTATTCACTTAAATAATCTACAATATGTCTTTATAAAGCGATGATTAGTGAAAGTCCGGATAAAAGTCCTGCTGGTAATCAACGCTGATTAGGAAACTACTCACTTCCCCAAAATTTTCAATATTGAATGATTGTTAGATTTGATTAGATTTACAAAGACTGCTTACTTTTGAGCACGCCTCCCATAATGCTCTTGAGTATAGGAATAATACTCGAATATTACCCAGATGACTCGATTCAAGGAAAATTATTATTTTTCAATGGGAATTTTCAATCATTATTTTGTTTAACGAAAAAGATTTTTTTTTCTGATTCGATATCAGCAATTTTTAATAGGGGAAAAAATCAAATGAAAGTAAAAGAATTCAAAATGACGAAAAAACAAACAAACGAAATTCTTTACAATATTATTTTATATATTTATATATTTAAAATAACTTTCCTTTTTACATTGAAAATAATAGTGTGGTTAATATTATCATTATTATTATCATTAATATATTCTTTTTTCTTTGAAATCTTCCTCTTTTTTCTTGTTTCGGTTATTTTGAATTGAGAAAAAGAGAATTGTTGGAATCTTGACTTGGGGCTGTGGATTTTGCAAAGTTTTTAAAGAACCACGAATTCGTTGGCCATAGGGAAACCGGGAAACTATTTGTTGAGGATATGTTTAAAAGAGAATTTGAGTTTGGTGACATAAGTTTCTTTGAATCTTCCGTTAAACAGGTTGTGGAATTGTAGGAATACGTATTTATTATATACTCTTTGATGAGGTTTGTGACGGAATTTTTTCCAATGAGTCTTGTGAAAAGTAATTCTTCAATAATTGTCGAATTAATCGACTTTAATTGAGGAATTCTCAGTAGAAGTTTACCGAATCTTGTTAACTGATTTGGATAGTGGAATTTTTCATACTCTTCTAAAGCATTTTGAACCGTTTCTTGAATATGTTCAACGTAAACTGGATCCGAAAGACCTCGGATATCTGAATATCGTATTATAATTAATTTTTGAAATAAAATAAACGATAATTAATTCTAAATTAATAAGATTTCTTGTAGTTTGTAAGGGCAAATTGTTATTTCCTGTTCTTCAACCGGGTTGACTCATTCCATTCCCGGCTGTATTTATTGGCTAATCGCGATGTATTTTGCGCTTTTTTCCAAATTTGTTTTAAAAGGAAAGTAATTTATTTCTAATCGGCTGTAAAAATTCCCGTAATAAATAACAATGTCAAAAGAGGATTCGTCAAGAGAATCAATAGTAATAAAATTTAATAATATTTAATATAAATATTTTCGTTTTCTTTGTTAAGAATCAAGTGAAGGGAAAACGTTTTTTTCATTTAATTTCTATTTTTTTTAAATTTTAGTAAAAGTTAAATTTTTAATGAAAACAGAAAAAAGTGAAAATAATTACAAATTTATTAACTTTAAATAAAACATAATAAATAAAACATAAATTAGATGAGGATCGGGAAATAATTACACCACGAACAAGAAGTTTGCAACCAATTTTTATTTTAATCAGTCAAAACCGATCTTATAAACATTCTCTTTATTTTTTAATATATTTATTATATGAGGTTTTCATGTATAAAACTTGTAGACATGATTACAATAAATTCAAATATTTATAATTTAAAAATGACTTAGTTTTTTTGTTTTATTGTTACATATCTTGACTATTGAACACATCAATAAAATTTAATTAACGTTTTAATAATCAACATTTTAAAAAATGGAAAAGGCAGAAATTTGATCTATTATGAAGCACGAGTCATTACGTTGAACCTCAGCAACAAAAACCATGCGAGACATCAATAGTGTATTCGGATACAATGCTAATATGCAGCAGATCTCAAATTGGTTTAGGAAATTCGGTAAAGGTAATTTTACGTCAATAATAAGTCTCATGGTCATCCAGGAAAGCAGGTAGACAATGACGAACTGAAGCTAACCATAGAGTCAAATCTACCACGAAATGCTTATGATTCATCTCTTAACGTTTACTGTTACAAAGCAAACAATATTAAATCCCTTTGCTGATATCAGTAAAATGAAAAAATGGGATTATTGGATTCCACATAAATTGAATGACAAGCAGAAACAAAAGCGTTTGGATGCTTACTTGATGATTCTTTCTCGTTAGACATGTAATGACTTTTTGAATCAAATCGTCACTTGTGATGAAAGATGGATCCTATATGATAATCGCAAATGTTCAGCAAGCTGGATGGACACGAATGAATCACCAAAACACAGTCAAAGTACAACATTCATCAATTGAAGCTGATGATTAGTGTTTGCTTGTATACCACAAGTGTAAATCATTATAACTTCCTAAAACCTGGTTCGTCTATCACAGTAAAGGTCTACTATAACCAATTGGAAGATATGATGCGGAAACTCAAAGAAAACGATCCGAGTCTGATAAACAGGTCGAATACCATTTTGCCCCATAACAATCAAAATTACACACTGCACTTAACACCGTGACAAAACTACAGGAACTTCTGCAACATCCTCCCTACTTACCAGGACTGGTGCAACTAAATTTCATTTCTTTCTCCATCTGAACAACTTTTTGATAGGAGCAAAATTAAATTCCCAAGATTCCGTAAAAATGGCATTTCAGAAATTTAAAGATTCTTTCCAACCAAATTTTTATTCAAATGGCCGTTACAAGTTGCCTTTCGAATAAAAAAATTAATAGCCAAATTTTTTTTGTGCATTGTACACCCAAAATGGCCTTAAAAACTCTGCTTATAATGATCCTTTAAACAAGTGTATTCGTATTTCAACAAATATTTCAAATATTTCAAATATTAGCAGTGGAAGCGTGCTGGGCCCATAACCCAGAGGTCCGTGGATCGAATCCACGCTCTGTGGTCACGATTGTTCGAAATAATTTTGAGTAAAAAATAAAGATTTTTGGAAACAGAATTTTGTTTTTTCTGGCGAATCTGGCAAGCAAATTTTATCTCCGCAAAATAATGAAAATTTGTATTAACTGTTTCAATTTCCGTTGAAATTATTTCGCGAAAGATGAAGTGGCGAAAGAGAAAGTGAAGAGATAACGTTACCGGTGATTATCGAGCGGTGTCGCGACGTGAATGATTTGGTGAGCAAGAAATCGCTCGATTTGATGAATAAGTGGAAGATCTTGAATCCGCTGACAGTGTCAAAAGTATGGACGAAGGAGCGAACAAATGTTGCTGGCAAAACAATATGTGAGCCTTTTTTTGAGTCTGTACCCCTCCCGTCCCACAGTGCACCACCCAGCGCCGACGAGCCGCAGCAACGAGTCCGCTGCGCCCGTTCCGTTCCCAACAATTCTTAAACTTCACTTTAATTTATATATGCTCTATCTAATTTTAAATTTTCCTTCCATCTATCTGTCTATATTTCTGTTTCATTGCGTCAAATTTCAGACTGCGATTAAAGAAGAGATTGTTGTCAGATAACTTTATTGAATAATGATAGCAAATTAAGATTAAAACATGATCAAGAAAGGTGTATGTATGATGAACATTTTGGCAATAAATTTGCCTAAAAATAATAGAAAACCAACTGAAAACATACTCCGACAACTTTACAAATGTAGAATATTACTTCTCATTGTTCAACAATCAGTGTGGATTTGGTGAAGTAGTGCTTCTTCTTAAGTTCAGGACATAGTTCTCCATGTTCAATTCGAGTCTTCAAAGTGTTTTTAAAAATGATATTGCTGTTACTTCAATTAAAGTATCGCATTTCAAGTACCCTCGTTAATGTCATAATGCACCAACATAAAATTGGAATTCAGTCTCAATTTACTGCATGAAAATGTTCAGTTGACACAGTTCACCGATCACGGAAGACGAATGCGGAAAATCGCTTTGTGCTGTTATCTCATTCTTCTTATTCTTATCACTTTCCTCTTGTCATCTCGTTGCTGTTCAACGTTTTGTGAAGAGGCGTCACAGATGATGTAAATTGACACGTTTAATTAAAAATATTTTTCGATAAATGGAAAAAAATTCCACATAATCAACCCTCAAATGAAAGTTGAAAGTAAATTTTTATATAAGCTTTTGTGGTTTTTTTCTATCTTCTTTATGTTTTTTTTCCTTTTTACTTTAACACATTTCATCTAAATATAAATTCTCCATTTTTGAGATTTACAAAAATAGCTTTTTAAACTTAAACTTCCCAAAATACATGAAAAGCCTTAATTCTTGATTAGTTTATCTTATTATTTTTTAGATCTTTAGGAATAAATACTTTTCTAGCTTTAGAAAATGACAAAAAATAATTACAATGTAACGAAGAAAGAAAAGTTGCTCAAGATCGTATCACTGCAACAAAGTAGACAATCGTTCATAATAGATCTCTTTAAACTAAAGAATAACCTGAACTTAATAACGGGTTTTCTCTTTTTACTTCAGAAGGCTCTGGAGCCTAAATGGTGACTGGGAAGAAATTATAGAGACTTTGTAACGCTCAGTAAGGAGAGCGCACATGATGTTTGTAGGAGGTTGAACTGCGATTGTGGAAAATTTGTGGAAAACTTGTGTTGCTCGGAAAACAGAGCGTTGCGGATCCAGAAACCAAGACTCATGCCCATAAAGCAGTATCACGGTGCCATATATCATGTTATTTATATCTGCGAAACGAGAAATCAAAGCTCGATTCCTTAATTTAGAGACGTGATGCAAGAAAGAAAAAAAAACTTATCGCGTGGAAATATAATATTATTTCTGAATTGAAATTTTTTTCATTTTTGATCTATTCATCGCTATGTCAATAAATCAATAAAGCCATAAATAATTCAAAAATAATTATTTAAATATTAATAAAAAAATTGTATTAAATGTTTCTTCTCATCAGATCCACCTTACAAGAGGAGGTTACTTAAATTATGACCTCCCTAAAGAGACTGCAGAAGAGAGAAGAAACATAAAAAATTATATGAAAATATTAATAATAATAATTTTGCGATAATGATATAAAATATAATACAATATTAAAATATATTTGTTTAATATAAATAAATGGTAATATACAGTAATATTGTCCTATTGAAAGTGAACGGAATGAGATATATTTTGATTTATTCTTTAAATATTTCATAAAATTTTACGCTTAAATAAAATATTGCGGTATAATTTCAAGTAAGATCCAATAAATTCCTTTTAACTATATGATGTAGGAAAACTACTTATACTATTATACAAAGCACTCCTTCATATTTCAAGTTCTTAATTGAACAATAATGGCGGCTAAACCTTTCGGTTTTTAATTTTTTTTATAAAAATGAACTCAAAATGAAATATTTGGTATTAAGTTATTAAGTATGAAATTCATTGATTAGAGTAAGAAATGATTTATTGTATTTCTTATAAGATCCAATACAATTATTGAAAACATGTTCCCCCAGCATCGACATA
>MQRK01234268.1:24929-40398 GCA_001938485.1 Girardia tigrina
ACAAATTATGAAAGGATTATTGCCGAAGCATTGTTAATAAAGCATCATAAACCATGCTTAAACGTGCAAGGTGATTCATCTAATCATATTAAAGTTTTTTAAAATATCATTAAAAATACATTTCTTTTTTTTAAAGAAAAGAAAAAAAAGCATGTTTTTGAGACGTATGATGTAATAGTTTTTCAACTATATAAATAGCAATTAATCACTTTATTTCATTGCACTGAAGATGCGGAAATGGTGAAACGCGTTTGTATTGAGAATAAATTTAATATTAAAAATGGCCTTTCTTTTCATTAATTTTTAATCAATTTAATATTTAAATCAAATTTTTTGATGTAATGTTATATGTTATTTGAAAGCTATTGTTTTGCTCTAAAAATATTGTATTTTGTTTTTTTATTGAGATTAATTTTTGTTGATTTTTAGACCCTAGAGCTTTGTGATGTATACGGAGAAGGTACTATAGCTGATAAAAACGCTCGTGATTGGTTCGCAAAATTTAAAATTGGCAATTTTGACCTCAAGGATGCACCTCGTTCAGGACGACAAAATGAATTCGATGAAGAGCGTTTGAACAAACTTTTGCATGAAGACGCGCGTCAAACCACTCGAAAATTGGCGGAACAAATGGATTGTGATAAAAAAACTGTTGTAAACCACCTGAAATCAATATGAAAAGTTCAAAAAATGGGAGCTTGGGTCCCACATCTTTTGACCGAAAACAACAAAAACCAGCGATCCACAATTTCGGCGAGTTTGCTTGCCGTCGTCGCTCTACTCACGGTCATAAGAAACAATTTCTTTATCGAATTGTAACGGGTGATGAAAAATGGTGCCTGTGCGTCAACATGAAACAGTGCAAAGAATGGCATAGTCAAGAAGAACAATCGACACCGCGAGCTAAACAGGATCTTCGAAAGACAATGCTATGCGTTTGGTGGGGTTGGTAAGGGATTATTCATTATGAATTGCTTCCTCGAAACCCAACAATGAATGCAGAACTTTTGCTCAACAAAAACATCCGGATCGACAACATGGTGTTATTTTGCAACACGACAATGCACGTCCTCATATTGCAAGAATGACAAAAGAAACCATTCAAACGCCTGGTTGGGAAGTGTTACCGCACCCTCCGTATTCACCTGACTTGGCTCCATCTGATTTTCATCTTTTTCCGTTCGCTTTTTAACGCTTTGCGTGGTGTTTCGTTCAACAATGATGGAGAACTGCAAGTTTCGTTGGCTGAATTCTTCGAGTCAAGACCGGGCGATTTCTACCAAAGAGGCATTAAAAAATTCGTTGAACGTTGGGAAGAAGTCGTGAACAATGGTGAAGATTATATTTGTGATTAATTTGTAGTAACTTTTTTGTTAAAAACTAATTTTTTTTTTCAAAAAACTGCGGGAACTTATTCCTCAACCCAATAAATGTATTACTGGGATAAACTAATTTCTACATTTATAATCATTTCATGATCATTTGGTTTTGGTGGACTCTCTAAAAGTCTCGAGGCTCAATACCTTTGAAAGAGACTTGAGGCCCTCATTTCAGTGACAAATCGTCATCTTAAAACCCATAAAAGTATACATTCACAATCGAATCGATTGAGTAAAGTTCGTAATAATTGGTTATATTGTGAAAATAGAATCTCATCTGTTTCAAAAAATGAGTTTTCTGTTTTACTGAAGATTCTGATTATAGGTGGCAGTTCAGTGAATCAAGTTCAGTGATTCGCGTCTTCCATTAGAATCACCTAGTCGTTAGTTACTTTCCTTCCTCAACTTAACCAGAAAACCGCCTCTCTGTTCTTTCTATTTCTATACTTAGTTCAATTAGTTAAAAAATCTTGTTGACTCACTTTGCCCAGAAAACTTTTTATCTATACTTAAAATTATAAAAAAAATGTGTCATATAATTTAAATATCCAAACATTTTAATTACATATTTTTTGAAATTATAACTTCAGATGTAAATAATAAAATAATAACTTAATAATTACAATATTTTCATGAAACAAATGTTTTAAATTTCAAATGAGAAATTAAATACTTTTTAAAATTCTTTTTGTTCCAGACATTAGAAAAAAACGATTTGGTTTATTTAAAATTGAATTCCAATAAAACAATTAATAACAAAAAATATTAGAGTAGAATATATTTTGGAAAAATTGGCATTAATTTCCTTTGGATATTTATTATTTATTTTATAATCAAATATATTTTACTTTGATTATTTGTAATTATTATTTTTGGGGTTATTATTTTCTTTTTTCACTTTTTTTTCTAAAAAAAGTTTTTAAAAATTTATATTCTACGTTTATATTCTTCCCAATTATGTAAAAAAAATAAATCAACATGCACAAGACAAAATGAAGTGGTCATGCTTACAAAAGGTTTTTAAAAATTATTTTCAATATATTCAGTATTAATTTTCATGGACAGAATCTTGCAATGTTAGTATTAAAGATGTTGGTCTTTAGTCACAAGTTATGAAGGTACTTCATGGTCATCTTTGAAGTTCAAGTTCATGCTGTTGTTTGTGACTTGATTGGGACACATTTTAGACCCCTCAAAAGTATGTATTAATGAGTTTTGAAATGTTATGACCACTATAATATGAAACTTTTCTGCTGATATATATCATATGATAACTTTCTATGGGTAGGAATTCTAAAATTCTTCAAATTGTAAGATGCAATGAGTTGTCCAACTCGTTAAATGATTGTTGTCAGGCTTCAACAAAATTATTTGTTTTAGTGCCACCTTGTTTGGCAAATTCATGAGAATTCTATTAAAAAGAAAACAAACTGAAATTGTCTACGACCAAAAAGACGTTCAAAAAGTCTAATTCTCATTGCATCTACATAATCTAGCAGTACATAGGCTTATTAAGGAAAATTATTTTTATTCTTGAACAACATGGCATTGATAAAATAGATGTACAAATTGAATGGTCGCTATAATTTTCATATAGATTTTACCAGCCATTTGATTAAATAGACCGAAACAAACATTGAATAAAATGAAAACAACCACGTTTTGGTTCGAAATATAGAAACTTGTTTATTTATTCCTATTGACCGCTGCAATACATTTATCTTTCATCTTACTCTTGGAATTGCATGGGCTTGTACTTCATAAAATTTGAGAATGCGTTGGGTTTGTGATCAAGTTCCCTGTGAAACTGTTCTACATACTTCAGTCCCGATCTAACGCGCCACCAGTTGAGATACCATACGTGCAATCTTTTCGTCTAAGCTACTTTATTTCGATGTTGGCCCCAATTTCAAATGTACTTTATGGTGTAGTGTAAAGAGGTCTCAAAAATGTGTCATTAGAGATGAATATAAAAATTAGAAAGTTAATAGAGCAAGAACTGACAGAATAAGATTTCATGTTTTTAATTACATGTTTTATGATAGTTCGAATGAAATTAGTATCTATAGTTGATTAAAAAAATATAAATGAAGTGGCAGCCATCGAATCGAGTTGTGACGGCCGATACCCCTTATTCGCGTTGAGAGTCTGAGATGGAACAGAGCGGCCAACCGCCTCGACGACGACCGATAATCTCGTATACTGTGAGCTCCTTGGTCAACGGGTAGTCTCGGATTGATACCCAGGCATTTTAACGCCAGATCTCCGTTATGCATTACTGGATGCGGAATAGTGGATACCGCTTGGAACGGTGGGCGGTACGCTCTTTTAACAGACGGTTGAGATTTAACTGAATTTAAAAACCATAAAAATAATCTATTTAAAAATTATAAAAATTCAATTTTAGAAAAAAATATATTGGGTGTACAACTAATTAATTTCGTATTTTTTTGTTAAAAAAACCATTTATTTAAGTATAAAAGTGAAAAAATATTTTATTCAAAATATTGTCCATCGGAAGCGGCAACTTTTTCCCATCTGTCAGGCAATTTATGGATTCCATTCCAAAAAACTTCTCATCTTTTGCGCCGAGAAAGTCATCAAGCCATTTTTTAATACCTTCAACATTGGTGAACCGTATTCCAGAAAGGTGATTCTGCATCGACCAAAGCAAGTGGTAATCAGAAGAAGCTATGTCTGGGCTATAAGGCCGGTGAGGTAGAATTTCCCATCCGGCATTTTCCAAATAATTTTTGACCGGTACTGCAACATGTGGCCGAGCATTGTCATGATGGAAAATCAATTTCTCGTGTCTGGTCGCCAATTCTGGCCGTTTTTTGGCTATTGCTTGCTTCAAACGTATCAATTGTTGCTTGTATAGCTCTTCCGTAATCGTCTGGCTCGATTTTAACAGCTCATAGTACAGCACACCCTTCTGATCCCACCAAATACAGAGTATTACCATCAAACCATGAATATTCGGCTTTGGTGTCAATTTGGCTGGTTGGCCTGGCTTCACATATGATCTTTTACACTTTGGGTTGTCGTAATGAATCCACTTTTCATCGCCAGTGACAATACGCTGTAAAAACGGTTTCTTTTTGTGGCGATTAAGCAGAATTTTAGACATGCAAAATTGTCTCTCAACGTCTCTCGGGTTCAATTCGTGTGGCACCCAATTTCCTTGTTTCTGAATGTATCCGGCTGCTTTTAAACGTTTAGAAATGGCTTGTTGAGTGACTTCCAATGTTTTTCCAAGTTCTTCTTGAGTTTGACATGGATCTTGATCGAGTAATGCCTCCAATTCTTTGTCTTCAAACTTTTTTGATGGACCTGATCGCTCTTTGTCTTTTGTGTCAAAATCGCCTCTTTTAAATCGTGCAAACCACTGCTGACATACTCTAACCTCTGGAGCATATTCAGGATAAGCTTCTGAGAGTAAACGATGTGCTTCTGTTGCACTTTTCCTTAAATTAAAGAACAAAAGCAAACCTCTCCGCAAATGCTGTTTTGTTGGAACGTAATTTGACATTTTGACTGTAATAAAAAAAATTTGTGTGTTTATTAAAATTCAATAAAATTGACTATTGACAACATAAATAGATATGAGGTTAGTAACAAATTCGAAATGAGGTAAAAAATATGAAATGATGTAACAAATACGAATATAAGGTTATTTCGTAACAAATACGAAATTAATTAGTTGTACACCTAATAATTTTGTGAAAATAACTTTTCTTTAATCATAAAACAAAAAATCAAATATTATTAAATTGTTTTGAATTATACATGGTCTCAATTTATACAGAGTGTTGTTGAGCCTTCTGTAACCAAATCAAAAAATATAATTGCACCCTCTCCATTTGGAAAATATTATTTTAAACTTTATTTTAGTGCACGAGAAAACATGAAAATCAATTAATTAAAAAAAACTATCAATAACAAAAACTTTTGTTTTACTAAATTAAATGTGAATTACAAAAAATAAATGTCGAACTGAAGAAAATTGAATTTTGATTTAGTGAAAAGACTAAAAATAAAATTACTGTTAGTGATTTGTGCGCTTTCTCTTATTTTCATTGCAACACACGACTGCATCGTTAAAAACCTGGAATCCGCTACTTAACGCTATCCAATAGTAGACCGAACCGATCCGGCCGAAATCGTCGCTGCCACGTTTCAACCCGCATTGCACTATGGGACACTTTATCCCACTGATCGGGCAAGCCGATGTCGATTGTAGGGATTGAGTGTACCGGATCTTTTCGGCCGGATCGGTTGGGTCTACTATTGGATAGCGTGAAGTAGCGGATTCCAGGTTTTTAACGATGCAGTCGTGTGTTGCAATAAAATAAGAGAAAGAGCACAAATCACTAACAGTAATTTTATTTTTAGTCTTTCCACATCAAAATTCAATTTTTTTCAGTTCGACATTTATTTTTTGTAATTCACATTTAATTTAGTAAAACAAAAGTTTTTGTTATTGATAGTTTTTTTAATTAATTGATTTTTATGTTTTCTCGTGCACTAAAATAAAGTTTAAAATAATATTTTCCAAATGGAGAGTGTGAGGAATATTTGGTGTGTGGATGTTTTTGTGTAGTTTTTGCATGTTTAAATGTTTTATGTTTATTTGGGATTGTGCCTCTCCTAACCCGATGGATGATCAATATTTTAATTCTTATAATCTGAAACTAATTTATTTAAATTTAGATTTAATATTCAAATTTTTAATTTTTATTATTGCAACATTTAAATAATTTTAATGATTTTATTTTTGTAAATTTTAAAATAATTAAAATCAAATTAATGTTTAAAAATTACTACACAAATATTTTATTTCAGCCAATAAAATTTAAATTAAATATTTTTAAATAAAGTGGTCTTTTCAGGTATAGTTCAGATTATGATGGGAGATATTGAAAATTGATTGATGGATCTAAGTGAAAGCAATACTATTGATCATCATAAAGATGATAATAAATGTGAATGTAATAAACGTTCTGTCAAATGTGTGAGTTCTCTTAACATAGAGGGTGCAATTATATTTTTTTGTTTGGTTACAGAAGGCTCAACAACACTCTGTATAAATTGAGACCATGTATAATTCAAAACAATTTAATAATATTTGATTTTTTGTTTTATTATTAAAGAAAAGTTATTTTCACAAAATTATATTTTTTTCTAAAATTGAATTTTTATAATTTTTAAATAGATTATTTTTATGGTTTTTAAATTCAGTTTAATCTCAACCGTCTGTTAAAGTACAAGTCGCTTATAAATATTTTCACAAATATTAAATAGATTTAATATTTTGTAACACGAAAAATATAAATTTAAAAAAACGTTGATTATTAATAATGCATAATCATAAAAAAAACTTTTAAACTATTATTAATTTTATGAATTCTTTTTCTTCATTTTTCGTCTTACTCGTGAAACCAGAAGAATCAATAAATAAAATCATGCAAATACCAGAAAAAAATTAAGTTTATTATATTTAATAATATTTATTAAGTGTATTATATTTAAAATTTTACCATTTGAATTATGTTGAAAAAATTAGTCTCAATCACAAAAGACAAAAAAAAATAATTATTTTAATTGTAATTATTTTTATTAGAATAAAATTGAATTTTTCAGAATATTAAAATATATTCAAAGTGTGGATCAATTAATTCAAGTGAATTATAGTTTATTGGGTAACAAAATATTGAATTGTAATACCCGGAGCAACTTGTTCATGACCGGATCACTTACTTACATTCAATTCAATTCTTAATGTAGGTTGTAAAATCGAAATACCTCAAAAACGGAGGATATTTTAGGATACTTTGATAATGGTTTCCTACAAACCATTTTTTTACAAACACAAAATAATTCTAAAAAAACGCAATTTATTTTTTATAAAAGATCAAATGGCTTAAGTTGATATCCATCATAGTCATTGCATAATTCAAAAAATCAGAATGTACGATTGTGAATTGCTTTAAACTACGATTTTTTTATTGTAAAATTTTTATGTCTGATCACATCTTTAGTGACGTAATCTTTATACGGCTTTGGGTTTGATCATAACGCATTGACGCAAGAGCGGAGATCAGTCCTTATTTGTAGACCAGGCCATAAGGACATAATTTCTACTTCATTAAATTGGGAATGTGACATTAAGAAACTTGATGAGTGAAATCTCCATTTTATTAGAAATGACAAGATTAAAAAATACACCGTTCCTTAAATGCAGGTATAAATTTTGTGAGTAACATTTTCATGTAAGTGTGATCGTTTTCATCTCTGTAATCAAGAATAATCTAATGATCTTAATGATACCAAGATTATTAGAGAGAAATAATTTTGGGCAACTTATACCAAAAAGTATTAATTTGTTTAATCCAAACCACTGAGTTAATATTTTCACCAGTCCCATAAAAGGCACATTCATCTAATAAAAGTAGCTGTTCTCGCTTTTGAATTTCTTTTTATATTTCTCAAGGATGACTCTGCAGTGCTATACTCGCAGTGCTCAGTTAGATTGTGTAAACAATCGAATTTGACAAGGTTTCTAAGGCCTTAATGTCAAATGATTTTGCAAAGTTCTTTTCCTGTTGAACAAGTGAGAATTGTCAGCAACTTATTGATCAACATTATTCATAGAATCCCCTTATTATTTTAGCCCGCTGGCTTTTGGTTTGCTCACTATGGAACCTCTTAACAAAAAACCTTTATATCCACTTGAAAATGGCATTTTTATATTTAATATTAATTATAAACATGAAATAAAATATATATTTACTTTATACATAGTTTAGTATAATTTGTGTATATTTAATCCCTGTTTTTTTAATTTAAAAAATAATAGGGACTTATGAATATGCCTGATGTATATTTGTATAAAATAATTATAATAATACAAATTTAGAAAGTTTTTAATGTCATTTCTGCATGGATATTTGTAAGAATGTTACTGTTCCACCCGATTCTGAGGTTGCCTCAAAGACTGGACGATAGTAGCGAGATAGAGTGGCAGTGTCGGATTTAAAATTCTAAAATTTTGTGTTCGTGCGGGGCCGATTTTATTTTGGAGATTAAATGTTCACTTTTCAAATGGTAAAAAAAGTTTTTATCTGATTTATTAAAATTAAAGTTGATGAACAATGAAAATCATGTCTGACCCAAGGCTTTCTCTGATGGACCAATCAGAGCGAATCATTTCATATACTGGCCACTCAAAAAAATCGACACTCATAACAGATAATACTGGCACGACATTACGCGGCAATCTGGTACAACAATAAATGACTCAATGAGTAACAAACAAAAAAATTCAAATTTCCGTGTTAGTTTAAAATAAATCAAATTTAAATAATAAATTTTCAAATTGACATATGTATTCTCAATTTCATTTAATTCTTTTTATTTTGTTTTTAATTTAATTAATTATATTTTTATTTATTTATCTTTGTATATACTGCAATAAAGCAACAAATATTGTAGCGATTGTCATTCAATAAATACAACAGAAAATGTTGATTTGAATTCTCTTTGGGAAAGGAGAGAGATGAATTTTTAAATAAATATAACAATAGATAATTTATAACATAAATTCCGACAGAGTTATCTTTATTTTATTTGTCACGCTTATTTTATTGATTATTTATCATTTATGATTTTTTTCTCATTTTTAACATGATAGAAGCCATTTTTAACACGAAAAACTTTATTTCTCAAAATTTGAAATATTTTCATTATTTTTTCTTTATTAATATTTATCCTCATAAATGGAAATAAAATAAATATTTAATAAAAATACATCTCAAATTTACAGTAAAATATGACATCTTTAATAATTTGGTTCTAAATAAACAAAGAAATGTGTCATTTTTGGAGACATAAATTTTATTTTTTCGTAAAATGATTATATTTTTATAAGTTATTGATATATTATTTCTTAAATTTTCATATATGTTACGTTCTTGATCAAGAATAGAATTCATCAACACAAAACTTTTATTTCTATCACTATAACAATTATTTAAACAATTTTTCTTGAATAACATTTCTTTTTTTTCTTTTGACCAGATTTATTTTTGACCGTAAAAATACTTGATCATAATACTGAGAAGTTATTTATTAAAAACGTTAATTTAAAATGAAATTTTATTATTTTTTGATTACATAAAATTTTTAATATTTTATAAAATTTCTTTAAAATACATTATAAATTATTTATAAAAATTAATTATTTCAAAAATTTTAAAAGTGCACCTGCTCCTCACAATATATTTTAGTTCTATCGAAAAATTTATAAATATTAAACCTATCGTTGAAAAATTAAAATAAGAGAGTTATTACACAAAATAATTTACTATATTACGTTCATTTGCTAAAGTCTTTCATCGTGTTTAATTAACTTTTAAAAATTTTCATACATATTTTGTATAGTGTAGGAAATGATAAATAATAGAGTGACCAAATCAAAGACAGTGTCAGGGGTATGAAACTGTCGAGGAGGATTGTAAAAGAAGTTACTCGTAGAAAACTTTTGAATTTGTACAAAGTTCATTGCGAATTAGACAATGTTTGTCTTCTTCAAGGCTTTAGAAGAAGTTCATAAATCATTTATCACAAAGTCTTTTCGTAATTTAAATTTTTAAACTTGTAACTTTGAACCTTTCAAATGTACCACTTGAGATAAAAAATAATGGTAACAATACTGAGAAGTATTTATAAATGTTTATGTTATCTATTTTATTCAATTGTTGAATTTTAAAAATCTTGAAAAGGTGGGTATAGCTGATCTTATAAAACTTGAATATTTTGTAGAAAGCAAAGGATCCTCTAACTACCCTTTCAATTTGCATTCAAAAGCATCACCAAAGCAAACAGGTTACTAACCATTAAAATTGTGAAACGGAAAACTTTTTAAAGCGTTGCATTTTAAAACTTGAAGAAATATTTAATCAAAAGAAAATTACCGTTTGCAATATCTGTATACTCGGGACAATTCTGAGAAGCAGTAGTATTACTTTGAGTTTCCGGCCAAACCAGAATGTTATCGAAGTAATACGGACAAGTTGCCTAAACAATAGAAACACTTTGTTACATTAATGTAATTCAAAAATAAAAGTACCGCTAATTCTCTTTTTACGCGGCATTAGTTAAAAACGTTTTCTACCTAACATGTTTTTTAAAATAAAAATGTCAAAAACTGTTAAAAAGCAAATTTCGATATTATATGTCAATATTTAATTGTTTAATTCTATTCTATTTATTTTTAACAATTTTCTGTTACAATTTAGGATACTAATTCCTCGAACATGACTCGAATGTTGAAGGAGCTCTCCGATTTGTGTCAGTTATTAACGAATCTTTGAGTCAATATAAAGAAATTTATAAAATTGCTAAAAACAAAACACAAATGTTAATTAAAGATTTGACTTCTAAGTCTCGCTGAACTGAAATCAATCTTGTATCAACCACAGAGTGTTACGAAATATCCAGTTGTAACAATGGTATCAAACAAGTGAATAAAATAAGACTGATTATTGAAAGTGACACTGATAGCAATTTAAATTAATTTAGTTTATAGTGAAGTTAACATTTGAGCACATAATTACTTGCGTACTGCTTATTTTTTGTGAATTTGTAAAAAAACATAATTTATTGAATTATTATGTTTTTATTTTATATTATCAGATTGCTAAATAGAACTATTTTACCAATTTTTTTCTCAAAAAATAATTATAAATAGACAAATTTGGGATTATTGTCTTTTAGTACGGTTTTTTCATAAAAACTTTATTTGTTCGCTTAACACGGTTTTTTCAGGACTTATCTTTTGTGAAAAAATATGGATAAGTGTATGTTTATTGTACATTATTATACAATAATTTGACATTATCTACTTATTGACAAGCTTTATTATGAAAAAAAGTTTACTAAAAAATAATTAACTAAAAAGGTCTACGTAGAGAAGAAAATACAGATTCATTTCATGTATGTTTTAGTGCAGAGGTCTCCAGACTTGGGCTATCTGGCCAAATCCGGCCCGCGACATAATTTTATCCGGCCACCATATAAAATTTTTATATTTTCATATTATTAAGAAACTTATCATTTATCTGTGTTTTCACTGATTATGCGTTTTTAATACCATAATTTATATATGTGGCCCGCGGAACTATCTTCAAATGTATCATCCCCCGCGTATTGAAAAAAGTTTAGAGACCCTTGTTTTAGTGCAATGTAATCAGGCCTTATTTTGATAATACGTTGTTTTAGATGATCTTTTATCTTAGAATTCTCTTGCCACTTCTTTCTTGTAACTTTTTTAGTGATTTCAAAGAATTTAAAAGTTGTATTTGTCATTTAATAAATATCGAAGAATTATTTGAACGTATTTAATTTCACGTTAAAATACCTCAATTGTGGATCACTTGACGAGATGTTCTAAAACTCGTAAGAAAGGATATTAAATGATTTTCGGGTATTGATCAATAACTATGATTATAATTAGGAAAACATAAATACATTGTGAAATGCACAACGTGATTCATACAATCATATTAAAGTATTTTCAAAAATTAGAAAAAAAATAAAAATGATGATTTTGCGTAATATAATTTTATGATTTTATTAACCCCAAATAAAATGCGTCTCACTTTCATGCACTTGTCAGTGAAAACATACTAAAAGAAAATAAAGTTGCTAGACATTCCAATTGTCATTACTTAACATTGCTCAATTATCACTTTTAATTTTTTAGAAAAATTTTTTTCCAAAGTTTTGAAATCTTTGCCGGTTTACATTATTTAAGAGTTTTTCAATTATTAAACTTTTGAAATTTTTATTCGGTATTTTGAAGTTTCTAGATTAATTAATTCTGTTTCGATATGTGAGGTAAATTATACATTTAAAGTTTGATGAGTTTTAATGTGGAGGACAAGTGAACTGATCACGAAGGATCTAATGAGGAGGTCATGGTTTCATTTGACACTGTTAGCTTATTCACTTATATGCCTCTAAATGAAACGATTGATTTATGTGATGAAAATTATTTAATTTTTGAGATAAATTATGGGATGAATTAGTTGAAAGAAAAGTGTCTTCAATGAGTAGAAGAGCAATGAAGGCACTTTTAGAATTTAATACAAAAAATGTTCCATTTATTTTTTATAATAAATGGTATATGCAAGTTGATGGAGTGGTAATTGGGTCTCCTTTAGCAAAATCCTCCTCCAAATTCTGGAAAAAAAATTCAATTGTTATTTAACACTATATATGTAGATGATATCTTCTTGATTATTGAAAATAAAAACCATATAGATAATTTCTTACAATTTATGAATGAACTTCATCCAAATATAAAATTTACCAGTGAAATCGAATCAGCAGGCAAGATTTCATTTTTGGATGTAACAATTGAAAGAAAATCAAAAGGCTATGTTTTATGTGGGTTCGGAGGATTCTTAAGCATGGGAGAGATTTGTGTTGAAGAAGATCGTTAGTTGATGTTCGGGGTGACCAATCAGTCTCTAGTTCGAGATACAGTAAGCCCTCTCTAAGTGTCGTCGAGGAGGCAGTCCATCAAGGTGAGCATTAGACCAATAAAGCACGCGTGTATTCGATCTCAATCGTCCTCATCGTCCGACAATAGGGTTCACAATACCGGCAAGATCACTCTCGTGGTGACTCGGATTAAAGTAAATATCATCTTGGCAAACATATCCCAAAAGGGTAATAGGAGAAATCGAGCGATCAATCATTAATTTCTGTAAAAATTTAGTCAAAATTCAACGTAATATTTATTTTGCAAAGTTTCCATTTAATTTTATTTGTGTATTCAAACAATCAAATTATTCAAACTAACATTGTTTTTGATAAAAAAATAAATTCGTTTTTACATTCAGATATTTCGAGATAAAAAAATACATTTGAAATAAAAAATTAAAATATTACATTTAAATTTCACTCTCATAATATAAAAAACCAAAACTCGAAAAAAAAGCAATATTTACATTTTTAGAAGAACAATTTCGGATTTTTACAAATGAAATTAAAATGAAATTAAAAAAAACACAACACTATGAAAGTGAGGTATTTCGAATGAGTACTGACACGGGTTTATACAATAATCCTATGAGTTTCTGTGATATCAAGTACAATAAAAATATAGTAAAAGGATTAATTCACAGAATTTGGAATTTATCATTTACGTATTGTGGTGTGGATAAGGGTATTGTTGATCTTAAAGTTTGTTAGAAAATAATGGGTTCAATACAAATTATTTAAATTGTGAGGAATAATTTAAATTTGGTATGTTGAAATTGGTTTGTTGAATTTTGTATGTTGAGTTTAGTATTTGGAAATGTGTTTCTCCCACCCATATGGAAAATTGGTCTTTTGGATGTTCACGATAGATAATTATTCGAATATAATTTTCATTTTAAAGTACAGCATAAGATATTTAAAACAATAAAAATATTAAATCTTTTCAAATTTTCATATTAAAATTTAAATAAAATTAATAGTTTTAACTAAGTTTTGAATTAAATAAATGTTCTTTCTTTCAATAAAATAATTTTTAAATAAAATTAATATGTAAATAAAATTGATACTAAAATTACCAAATTTGAACTAAAAATAATATCTGAAAATAATGAAAAATTTGTTCGAATAATTGTTTATTAACAAACATTAACAAAAAAATTATCAATTTAGAACGATGTCGAATGACGAGAGTTTCACTGAGAGTTGTCCAAAAGACAATTCTGATTGTAATGAAAATAAAAGTTTGAAAATCCATGTTGGTGTTCTTAATATAAATAATTTGATAAAAAATACAATTGACTCAGTTTGTGAAAAATCCAATAATAAAAATGAAAACATTATAAATAACGATAGTAGTAATGAAATAAAAACAATAAATTTAAAATTTCCATTTTTTGAAGGTGTATCTGATTTGAGGAAAGGCCTAATTAAAAAGGTTCCTTCGGGTTTTAATTTTCGGGTGATCTTTATACCTAATAAACTATCGAGATATTTCTCAAATAAATCAAAATCATCGGGTGTCCAAGCTAATCTAGTATATAAATTTAAATGTCACAAGTGTGAATCCTTGTACATTGGAGAAACAAATCGTCATCTCCGCACTAGAATAGCTGAACACACCCAATTGAGTAGGAATAGCTCGATTCTAGATCACATTAAAAATACAAAAATAGAGATAAATTTAACTATGAAACTGGATTTACAGTTTTCAAGAAAAATTTTGACACATATCATGAGAGGATTGTCACTGAGCCCTTTTATAAAGTACTTATTAAAAATTATTAATAAAGCATTTAAAACCATGCTTAAATGTGAATTATCCAGTCATAATAAAATCATTTAATTGCGATTAATTTCGTAATAGTCAAAAATAAGTGACTTGAAATTTGAAATTTACTTCACAACTAATGATGCCGTAATGGCGAAACTTCTTTTGAAAAATAAAAAACTTCTAAAATGGTGTTTGTTCTTTATTTTCTTTATAAATAAATTGCCATTAAATCTAAATATTATATATATATATATATATATATATTATTAATATTTATGTATAATAATTAAATAAAAAATTCATTTAGATTAACAGCGTTTATTGATTTTAACGAAATAAAGGAAATTTTAAAAAATTAATTAACTTGTTTGGTCTTAAAATTTGTTGATTTTCTCTAATTTCATGTTTTTCGTTTTAGAAAACTAATTTAATAACAAATAAAATAATTTTTTTAATTTTTAAATTACTTTATAATAAAAAACAGTTTTGATAATGGAAAAAATTATTGTGAAATTAATATTAAAAATATTGTACATAGGGGGACAAAAGTATTAGGTTGTTCGATATGAAACGGGTCAAACTTCACACCTTGCATTTCAATCGCGTATAACTTAACTTTGAACTATCGTATGAAAATAAATAAGGTATTGCTTGACAGATATATTATTCCTCTTTAAAAATCAATTATTTAATTTCAAATATATTGAATAGTTTCTTGTCAACAAACAATCAAACAGCGCAATGGAAATCAGTGAAATCAGAATTTTAA
>MQRK01234269.1:0-11619 GCA_001938485.1 Girardia tigrina
TAGTGGTAATTTAAACCTGATTTATAGAAAAAGTGATAATTATCTGACTCAGCCTAAAATGGTGAAAATAATGATTTTGTGTTTTTTTTCAATTATAGCTATCATATTAATTTCTTTTAGTTAAAATATTGTTATATAACATGAGTAATATATATATACTAAATTACAGAGATATATCTTAAATAATAGAAAAGATAGGGCTTTATTTAAAAAAGTGATAATTATATGACTCAGACTGTATAATAATTTTATATATATATAGATAAACAAATTGATATTAATATTATTTATCGGTATCATTGTGAGTATTGGGAATTTTCTGTACGGATTTCTCATAAACCGATCGGAAATTCACGAAATCAGCGATTGCGATACAACGATCGTCCAGTGTCGATATTCACCGTACCGAAGAATCATTCTATCGCTGTTGGATTATTATTTCCCCTGAAAGTGCGTCTCTTCATATAATCTATTTCCTCAAAATCTCGTTGGGCAACCAAATGATTCTCTGACGTTTCCATCGGCATTGTTACAACAGAAGATCGTTCCTTTAAAACCTTAGAACAATAAATACTAATCGAAATCGAGATTTATCCACGCCATTCTCTCTCTCGTATGTGATTTTTTTGTTATATATGCTTATTTATATTGCATAAAAATAAAAGTTAAATTTATATATATATATATATATATATATATATATATATATATTTATCTTTATTTTTTTATTACGTTAAAGGAGTTCACTGAAACACGTTTTCAGTTAGCTCCTTTACAATCAGTATTTATAATCTCATCCAAAAAGACGACAAATTTGGTTTACTCTCAGATTGAATACGTGCTTCAGTATTAGATCGAAATTTAAGAATTGAGTCTGCAAAACCTGAAGGTTCTTCTGGTATCATAGCAATTGCACATTTAAAAGGATCTACAATCCAACTGTCAGTACAAGTTTCAAGATCTGGAAAGTAATCTGAAAATCGCTTTCTGAATTTGATAAGATGTCTTACTATTGTATCCTTGATTTTAGCAAAAGTAATATTTTCGCAATCTTCCAAAAACAAAGCTAACCTTGAAAAAGAAGCTATCTTGTTCTGTCTCCAATATTACAGCTTTAATACAAACGCTGACACCATTTCTCTCGCTGAAATGATTTTAATATTCTTTCCGTACTATTCTTTGTTTAATATATTTATACTCTCAAAAATGTCCGCTAAATATGTGAGATATGCTACCCAGGAAGAGTTTTTAAATTTATCTGCGAGAATATTTTTTTTGATTTAGTACATTTTTACTCGATTTAGTACATTTTCGTGAGAGGGGCACCTTACTTATGTATAATAAAGTAGGTCTGTATATTCAGCTTCACTGTACTGTCATAATTCATAAAATAGCCGCGTGTTTAGTGCATGTCCCTTGATAAAATTTACAATCTTGATAACATCACGCATGACGGCTTCCAGTATAGGTTCAAAATATTTGACCATAAGGGCCTGGCGATGTATCATACAGTGAGTAACTTCAATATTTGGGTTATTTTTTACGGAAGCCGAAAAAACCATTAATTTGACTTAGCATAGCTGGGTATTGAAGTATTCATTTGCTTTATTGAAGATATCAATTCCACAAGATCTCAACTCAAGAGGATAACAAAACAGCAATTCCTCTTTAAAATTATCTGCATTTTTGTAGCGAGCATATACCATTATCTGTGAATTGCTACTAACATCAGTTGTCTCATCAAGCTGAATAGCAAAATATGTAGTCTGTTTCAATGCGATAATAACATGTTCCTTCACATTTTCTGCTAATATAGAAATTCGTTCTTTCACAATTCTCGCCGACAAGGGCACTGAATTCAGTTTCCTCGCTTATTTTTGGCCACACGTATTCTTTGCCATTTTTACAGCAGCTGATTTAGCCAAATCTTCACCAATAGTTTATGGTTTCTTATTTTCAGCAATCAACCAGGTTACTTCAAAGCTAAGGTTATTTATATATTAGGGTAATAAAACGTCTTACTTAAATATAAAGTTAATATATGAATTTCATGGTAAATATTTTTATGTTATTTCTGATTTGTATCGATTTGATAGCAGAAATAAAGTATTAAAACATCCAAAAAAACAATCATAAAACTGTTCAGAATTAAAAATTCATCCTTTACATCCTCTTATTTTCTTTTCTGACAGACCTTCAAATGTTCACAGACTTTACTCTTTCGACTTGGTTGTGTGTTCTCACTAAAACGAGTACCAAGATTACGTTATGTCTCTACAGTGTACGAAGTTTGACATCCGTGACAGCAATTTTTAAAATCTCCACGTAGCACACCCAAATCTGTTTTTCATTTTAACCAGAAAAATTCTTTAATTCCTAAGTCACAGACACAAATTCTATATCTTTGTTAAAACAATTAAGTAAACCACGTTTAAATTTTAAAAAACCTTCAGAAAATGGCACTTTTACAATTTTCTTTGAGAATCTCCTTCAATTCATATATGTCGATTTTAAACTTTTTTATTTCATCGTACTCTTTGTCTAATGTCTTCTTTAAACATTATCAAAGACACAAAATTCACACGGACTAAACTTCATGGATCGAAAATTTTATTTGGAATAATTGAAGTCAGAAATAATTTTTTCTTGGAGTAATTTCGAAAATTTTAACTTCTATTCCCAATAAAATTTTCGATCTATGAATTTGTACATGTGTACTTTTGTACCATGTATTTGTGACGTTTTGTTTATCCAACTAATTATAGTCGTTATAAACAAAAAGGAAGAGAGTCAACCTAAAAATACAATCGAATATGAGCTAAAGTGTACATAAACAAAAACACAAACACAAATCAACGTCAACCAGCATGAATATTTTCATAGTTATAATGTTAATGATATCGAGCATATCATGGGCTGGTTCGCTGAAGTACTCCTGCACCAGCCGTTGATCATGCTGTTTAAGCTGGACCTTGCTTGACGTGTTGTCTCAAGCCAGTCTTTTGGACGATTTGGAGCATGGGGGTCTCCTTCCAGAGAACCCAGAGGCCGCTTATAAACAGACTGAATGTAGTGAAAGAGGACGCCTATCATCATTTGTACAATTATCCATTATCGATTTATTATTTATAAATTACACAATTTGAAACAAATAAAATAAAAAATAAAACAATATTGTGCTATAATATATAATAAAATTCAGATATAATCTGAAATTATTGATGTCACATTTGATCTAAAATACTTAATATTATTTTTATATATAACAGCGGAAATTAGTCACCAGGAACACAATAGCGAATGTCCGAACCTTTGCGAACGTATTTTAGTTGCGGTTCTTAATTTTATTAAATGTAAATAACATTCTTATGATACGATTCATTTATTTACGAGTATAAATAAAAAATTGTAAAATATAATATTTAATAAAATGGTTATAAATTAATATAAATAATAAAAAGTACTTTATATTATAAAATATAATTTTTGAGACATTTATCCGTAATATATTTCATTTCAGAAAGGGACAGCCCAACAATGAGACCAGCGCCATCTAACGCAAACCTAAATATTCTGTAGAGATTTATTTTTCGGATAAATAAAAACCTTTTGATTTGTTAAAACGCAAATGTGGATGACATTAGTTAACGTTGTTTTTACCGTGGTTTAAGTCCATTTATTCATATATCCGAGACATTTAGGGGTTCACATTTAAATTAATTCAACGCGACTGATGCTTTCATTACTAGACGCCGTTTAATTTTTGAAATAATGTACACTTGCACTATTAAAAACGAATTTTAGGTGTACGTGTTGTGCGACGAAAACTTTCAAATGTGCGGATTTTGCGGCAATATCGCAACGCCAGGGGCTTCCTAAATATTTATTATAACGCAGACTCAATTTAGTCAAAATTGATTATTTTCATCTTCTAGTATTTTTTTGCATTTATTTTATGGCTTTCAAATAAAATTAGGAAAAGAGACAAAGTTTGAAAAATAAATCTTACAGTTTCTTGCTTTCTTTTGTTCTCGTACAACATTTTGTACTTAACAAAGTTATCACCCTTGAGGCTACATACGTTGTCTCGCAACACAACTGAGTAAAGAATGAAAATTTTCATACCAACAATTCGCTTACATGGCACAGTCAAACAATTCATTTGTAGCAAGAGGAGCTTTTTCGTCTACTCACTCATATTAAGTTAGATTTAACATATGCTCTGGAGTATACACATGAATCTTATTCAAGCCTTTTTTTATTAGACCTAAAGTCGGCAAGATGGGGAATTTCCAAATTAGTTTGCTAAGTACCGGAAACAGAGGCTGCCACAAGTCTTCCACCAGGTAAGTATATATATTGTTGGGTATACAATTAAATCTCGTTTTATTTTTTATTTATATTCAACTACTAATCTGACTCCAAATGAACAAAAGGTTTCTTCCAACAATAATATATGAAGAATGAACAAGACTTTTTAATAATAATTTATTCTGCAAATAACAATTAAATTACAAATATAAATTCAACTCTAACAGTACGCTACAATTCAAGGATCAAACTTCGATTAAACAGTTACAACAATTTTTGAGTTCGAGCGATGCTAGAATTATTTATTTAAAACTTATCTTCTCTTTTATAGGATACTGATACTTTCGTAATATTACAATTTATTTAAAAGCTTAATTTCTCCTTTACAGGATACTAAAAACTTTTCTATTTTTAAAAAAAATAATAATAAACAAATTTACCACGCATATAATTTAAAGTTAATTTTCTTTTGAGTGATCAAATGGGCGTCTGTAACTGAAATAACTATTGCTTATATACTAGTTTTTCCTAACCTTGAAAATTGAATAACTAAAACAAATCTCAAAATATTTACAAATATTTTATATATTTTATTAAAATACTATTATATTAATCAAAAAATTAATAATTTTAACCAGCGAATTATCTTAAAAATTTTTTTTATTAGATTTAAAAATTTAATTTATATTTTTCGGAACCCCAACAATATGAAATGCAAGTAAGATGAAAACAACTAAAAATTGCATCTCTTAGGTCATTGTTCTACGCCTTGAACATCTATGCCACGTTGTCAATAACAAATGCACTAACTTTTGAAAGCTGAATCTTATAATTATAATCTTATATTAAGCACAACTTCACTACAAGTTTAAGTATTTTACCGAAGAATAATGCAATCTGGTATAAATAATAAAAGCTTTTACTTTTTGATCATATCTGTGAAATGATCATTTTGCTTTAAATAAGGGACAGTGAGCACGTTAGGCATGTAACAATATTCAGCATTTTTCGTCTCGTTACAGACAATAACAATAGAATTCACTTCTCTCAGCATATTTTTCAGGCTTTAGATATAAGATTTGAATATTTTTACCAAATACTCCTTCCTTAGTTGATGTACACAGGAAATAACTTTGATATCGTACATGCTCCATTCCAAGTCCAGCATTAGATTTGCGTCATAAAGAATGTTAAGTAATACAGCGTCACTACAGAAAACTTCCACTAAGAGCCGCATTTCTGTTTTTTTGCTTCTTGTGATTTTCTCATTATCTGCCTTCTGATTGTGAACATTATTGACTAGATGCTACTTACAGCTATGCTAAGGAAAACAATCAACACGCAATTGCAAGTACGGTAGGACAGAAAATCACTTGTTACAGGAAAAGGTCCACTTTTGAAATGTTTTGACCACACATTTATCATTCCTAACACCGCTGTCTTATGTTTTGACTCACTATAAATCTTATTTTGTCCACTTACGAAAAATATTTATACAAATTCATAATTATGAAACAAACAATAAGTGTGAATTTAAAATTGATTGTCGATTATAGATAAAAATAACGAAAAATTCTAATACTTAATTTCAATTATACCAAAATTACGACATAAAAAAATCTTGACAATGAAGCGATGTGCTGATAGATAACGTCAAACTACAGAAAGTGCAATAAAGTGTGTGGAAATCAACCATAACATGACCAGAAAATCACACTAAGGAACGAAATTGTTGGAATTAGTGGCATGATGAAGAAAGTCATGAAAATGGAGATTGGCGCTTTTCCAGAACAAAATGTTTTGTGTTAATCATAAGTATGAGGAACATTGAGACAATTCTCATTTGAATTTTTATTACTACAACATTTAGAGTCATTAAAACTCTCAGTAGATCTTACATCGTTTGACATCGCTCTAATTGGTTTTGTTATTTCTATCTTTAATCATGATTATTCGAACAATTTTTCTAAATCTTTTTAAAAATACTTCATTTTTAAAATTATTAATTAAAAATAATAATTTAAATCCTTTTTAAATAAAAACACAAAATGATAAAAATGTTATCAAATTATTAAAATGACTTTAATTTAAATCTTATTAAATTTATTTAAATTTAATCAAATGTTTTTCTTTTCTTAAAAAATATTAAACTTAATAATAGCAGGGAATGCTATTATATACTATCAAATGCGCTTATCAGCGATGATATAGTGTTTTGTAATAAAAATAATAGAATTTTAGTAAAATATATAAAAACATTATAAAATATAATAATTTTAGATATTTTAGTGTATAAAATAGCAGTATGCAAAGTTATTGAGTGATATGTTAATGGATTTATTGTATATATTTTATTGAATTATTAAATTATAATATTTTAGTGTATAAAATTAGCGTATTTTATGGTATAAAATTAGCACATATTTTAGCGTATAATTTTTAGCGTATTTTGTGTAATTAAAATAGTATATATCAGTGTATAAAATCATGATATTTTATGGTATAAAATAATGATATAAAATAATGATATAAAATTTGCGATAAAAATGACAATAGAAGAATTTAAATTAAGAAAAATTATAGATTTTAACAAACCCGACAAAGTAAAAATACATGAACATGAGATCTTTATTTCTAAAGATATAATAAAGAAAAAAAGAAAATTGGAGCAAGATGGGGGAGAATTAAATGATTCAGATAATGAGGAAAAAATATCATAAAGGAGGAGTTTTACCACTAGCGACCTTAATTCCACTGATTATTAGTGCTGTGGGTGGATTAGCGAGTATAGCTGGTGGAATTTCTAATACTGTAAATAATGTAAGACAAGCCCAAAACTCTAAAGCAGAAACAGAAAAATTATTAAAGAATCAGGGAAATGTTTCCATTTGAGTCCATATCAAGATAAACCTCGCTTAGTACTAGATAGTCAATAGGTAAGGGAATAGAAAGATTTTTTAAAAATTAAATCAATCTTTCTTCATTAAATAAAAGAGAAAAAAATAAATTATTAAATATAAATAAATTATTTAAAAACGGCGTGAATCTAAGGTATTTGGAAATGGTCTTTTTTTAGAAGCTTTTTAATATTTTTTATATAAAAAATGGAAGATAATTGTCTTGATTATTTAGATGCGAGATCAAAGTATATAAAGAGAATATTTAAAGTTTATAATGAATATAATCTTTAAAATTTTTTTGATTTTAAAATTAGTCTAATATCAACAGAAATCATCAGAGAAGAAGTATTTAAACCAGGTACTGAAACAATTATAAAAACGGCGATGGACCCACTAGAAATAGATGAAATTCTAAAAGAGGTAAAAAGAAGTAATTTTTATCTATAATTGAAGATAAATCTCATTTTAAAATTTTTAGTAATTTCAAAAACCATGATTTGAAACCTACAATCATTGATAAAAATATATATAAATGATGGAATTTTAAACATAATTGAAACTCCAGAAGAACTATATCTTTTAGATGATAGAAAAAATAAAAACTTTATCGTTTCTTCAAATTGTAAATGATTTATTTGCACATATTTTAATGGGGAATTATTTCAAAATTTCAAGTGCACAATATACAGATGAAGAAGCAAATGAGGCATTAGAGAAAAATAAATTATTTCTTAAATTTGCCGACATTGATATTGAAAAGAAAATATATATTTCATATTGTGAAAAAAGAAGAAATGAAAAAAAATGTTCAGCCATTGATCCTCTTAAACATAGAAAAGAAACATTTAATCCTATTCAAGCTTATAAAGATTTATAAAAACTAAAACCAGCTCAAAAATCAGGACATAATGGTCTTGCGGATAATATTTTATCTCTTTAAACTAAATTGCACCCGAAATATATTACTCAGGACAAAGTAAAAAATATTAATAAAAATGGAGAAATTCTCTACAAACTTCCTAACTACTATAAAAGTTTCCTCAACAACAATACAATTACCAGTAATATTAGAATTATTACCAAATAAATGTTATGAAATGGGATTAGTTTGGTTTTCTGATTATAACACGATTTTTAATATTAATAATGATAATAATAAATTTTGTTATATTTTAGAGGGAGAAAAGTTTTCCGCTAAACCAGAAACAAATGAAAATGTTATTTTAGGAATGGAATTTCGTCAACAAACAAAAAATCCATTAAAAAATATATTTCAAGACAATATATTTCGACGGATCTACCGTCATCTTCAGGTCATTAATTAATAATCAATTCACCTGTATATAAATACAAAAATGATGATTATGTAATCGATTCTATGAAATCACGCTAATCAAAAATTCTCAATAAGCTGGTTGAGACTGCCGATTGAACATTGATTTTAGAGCAACGTGACCTAATTAACAATGCTTCACACGACACTCTCTCCCAATAACTGTCAAAATGCTTACAGAGAAATCGATTACATAATCATCATTTTTGTATTTATATACAGGCGAATTGATTATTAATTAGTGACCTGAAGATGACGGTAGATCCGTTGAAATATATTGTCTTGAAATATATTTTTTAATGGATGAGTGTTGTTATTAAAACAAAAAATCCTGAAGCCGTTCAAGGTGGAGTAGATTCAGAATATGTTATGGGTGGAAAACCACAATATATTTCTCTAAATGGGAAAAATTATGTTTATTTGGGAATAATGATCCCTCCAGCAGCATATAGTTATTTGAAATTAAATAATCCATTTAATAAGTTTACTTATTACAATTCTTATGTAAGAACTTCTACAGAAACAATGTTATCAAGAATGAATATCATGACAAATTATTATATTGAATTTAGTAAAAGATTTAAACGCTAAGTATTTTGATTCAAACGCTAGATATTTTTTTATTTAAAAGCTAAGTATTCTTAATAAAACGTTAAGTAGAATAAACTAATCATATTTATTAAAATTATTATATCAGTGAATAAGTATTATCTAAGTAGAAAACACTATTCTAAGTGTAATAATTAATCACTCAGTAAATTAGAAGGAATCTTTGTTCAAAAATCAGCGAAATGAATACTACTATTTTAAAAAAGAGCATTATTCCCATTTTTATATATATTTAGTAAAAATCAAACAACTAGAAAAGTTATGTTTGATGAAATTTAATTCTTGTTTTCTAAGATAAAATGAAAAAAACTTAAATATATGAAATAATTTTATAGTTTAATCAAAAGGTGATGTCGATACAATGTAAATTACTTCTTCAACATAACTATAAATAAAGACCACGTGTAAAATTATTTCTCTTTTATAATGAGCATAGTGAAGTAGCTGTTTATGGTTTATAAGTATTATTTCGGACCACAACACATTATATCGCTGTCTAAAGAAAGTGAATTAAAATACTTTCGAATAAAATGTAACCTACTCGATGATCGACGTAAGAAAATTTTTGAAGAAAAGTCACTTGTATTGATAGATCACTAGAGGGCGCTGGGAAAAGAGTAAGACTTTTTGACGAAGATGATTTTTATTGTTATCACCTTTGAACAAAATGATCACCAAATGATCACATTTTTAAGGTCCCAGTAAAAAAGAAGATATGGTTCTGAAAAATGTTAATTTGTAGCCATCTGTTCTTTGTTAGGCTGATTCATTTATGGTATTGTGAAACGAAGCTTTGACTTTATTAATGATGCTATCAGAGTTCTGAAGATAGAAAAGAAACAATGAAGAAGTTCTCAATTGTTCAGCGACATATGAAATGAAATGGAGAACCGATTATGTACGTTCTAGTGAAACGATGTCAAAGCTCATATAGCAAGGGCTTTAAATTATTTTTCTTCGTAGACCGACCTACAAAAGTTCAGACTTCAATGTCATAGATTACTGTGTTTGAAGTTTATTAACAAAGACAGAAATTTTGACATGAAATTGAAAACTTCCTTAGCAAGCTTTAGGAATGAGATCCCTCAAGTTACCCTTCCAAACGCCACTCGAAACTGGATTCCTAGATCTAGACATTGCAATTCAGTGCGTGGAAAATATTTCAAGTATCTATGAGTGTAATACAACATAATCCTTTGTAAATCTTTGTAAAAATTATTATTTTATAAGAAGAATCGCTGTTTAATATAAAACAAAATCAATAATGATTTATAAAAAAATGGATAAAATAAATAAATTATCGATAATTTACACTCACAATGGCGATGTAAGCCGCGATGTAACGAATTTTAGAATAATATATATAACAGGTTACTCCGGCAATCATCGGCACTTTGGAACATGGATTCACTGAAGACAAAAGTCTGTCAAATTCAATCACAGCAACCAACCAAGCAATGCCAATCCCCAACCAAAACAACGATAGAAGGACCCCCATCAAGAAATCCTAAAGAAATTCAAAAACAAATTTTCAAATAAACATTAAGTCGATAATCACCGCTTTTCGAATATTTCGATTACGATAATGAGTATCACCGAATGCCGTATAAATCACAAGAGCCGCAATGCAGTAGATCAGGGTGAAGCAAGCTACGGACACAGAGAAGTGGGCCGTGATCTCCGTGTTCCCTCCCAACGGAAATGGGATGTCGTCCATTAATTTTACATCATAAAGAGTGAGTCTTAAAAACGCCGTACTAATTTAATTAATTAATTCTTTTTCGGCAATAATCTCACATAAAACATTTACCCAAACGGATCCGATATTTTCGCAGTAGCATTAATAGGATTAATAACATTAATAAAATTAATAGGATTATCCCTAGAGCCAACCTTAAATCTGATTTCTCCTCCAAACGAGCAAATAGAGATAAATGTTATAAGAACAAATAACTATAAATATAAATTATTAGAAATTTATAAATAACTAGAATAAAAAAATAATAACAAGTTGTAATATTCTTAAAAAACTGTTCGGTTCTTTGAACACCTTCCAATCTAATGGCATTTAAAATTATAAATTAATTATTATTAGGATTATTATTATTATTATTATTATTTTTATTAAAAAATGAAATTATATTTTACACAGCTGGCGAGAAATATGGACTTTATATTTGAATATTTTGATGTATCTTTGATACATTCAAACAAATCGCGTTTACGTATTTTTTAATATTTATTTTTTGATGTTATATTATTTTATTTAAAAAGAATAAATTACAGAAGTAATAAATCTTAATTCCTTACGAAGATAAAGAAAACAAAAATTAAAACGTAAAATTTAGAGAGACGATATAGCTTAAATAAATCAAATGAAAATGTCTGAATCTTACAAAAACATAAAGATTGAATTTCAGACTTGGAATATATATATATATATATATATATATATATATATATATA